>JAJMHT010000148.1:0-48267 GCA_030583145.1 Metschnikowia vanudenii
GGGGGGGGTTTTCTACTTTTGTTCTTTTTAAAAAAAAAAGTCTTTAAATTTTTTTGCTTTCTTTTTTGTTTCTTTATGAATTTGCCATGTTTTGGCTTTTCCATGTGTACTCCTCCGTCACTAAAATATTACATTTACACAGTTTGAAGAAAAAATTCATAAAACAACAAGACAGTCCCCGAATAAATATTAAAACTAAATAAACCCAGACATCCCTAAATAATACTAAATAAAATTAAATAAGAGGGTCCCAGTAACTAGAGGCAAGCCGGCGTATATTGGTGTAATACAAGTGAGGCAGAGACTAACAAAACAACCATCCCACCAAAATCGGCACAACGCGAATTGGAAATGTTCAAGGTAATCGTTTTCTGCTAAAAGTTTCAAGCGGGTATTTTCCTGATATTTTTTTCTTAGTCAAGATGGCACCGACTGCTCACAAATATCAGGCATTTTTCTTGCTTTTTGTCTTATAATTACTGGATCAGATAAAAGACCGAGACAAGGTATCATGTATTGACGCCGTCTACGCCTCGCTTGATAGTTAGTCAATGGAGGGATCCAGTTTTCGGGGAACACAGTGCTCGCCCCAGAAGTCACCCCACCAGTACCATAAAAAACACGCAAATAAACATATCTTAGCAATTCTGCTGTGCACTGGCACCCTTGATAAAAACAGGAGAATCACAGAAACCTAGAGAATCACAGAAACCTAGAGAATCACAGAAAAACTTTTCAAAAATTGGGCCGGGGCACTCTCATTTGTTTCCTCATTCCCGAATATTTTGCGTTCCCCGAGCCTGTTTACGCGGCAAGGCCAGGGTCGGCCAGGCCATGCCACCGGCATGGCTAACCGGCATAGATAAGGGCATGGATCAAAAGCCCGCAACAGGCAGCTCAGAAAGCAAAGTATCAAAAGGAAAAGCCGGAATTTCAAGCAGAAAAAGAGAACAAGTAGGAAAAGAAAAGCAGGAAAGCAGGAAAGCAGGAAAGCAGGAAAGCCGTACAGCAGGACAGCCGGACAGCAGAAGAAAAAAAAAAAAAAGGATAATCTCTCTCTACTAACAAGGGGCATGCGAGGAAATACTTGTCTCTTTTTCCAGATTCGCCCAACGCGGCGATAACGCACTGAAAATAAACGCCATTGTTCTCCAGCTAATCACCCACCCACGCCAAAGCACAGTAGCTATGTGCAGACGCAGACGCAGACGCAGACGCAGACACCTCGCGTTTTAATCACGTGGCCTCCTTTTGTCTACGTTGTGCGAAACATAAATCTGCTTTTTCCTCACGTGTGTTCCTGTTTACTTAGTTGGATGCCTCACGCCCAACTGTGCACCTGTCCATGACATGACATCTTCTAGAATAATTAGTTAATTGAATAAGCATAATATAATCATTTATAATCATTCCCTGTATGTGGTATGTCTATTGCACCCCTTGCAACTTAGAAGCGTAAGGCTGAGTGTATCTTTAAGTTCATGGATGAAACTTCACCAGTCTAGTCGCTTTTTGATGCATGCGAGCTTGTTTCCTCTCAACTGCGCATCGTCATGCATATAGTACAAGACCTGCATAATGCCCTCGTCCTCCTTCATTTTCAACCCAAAACGCACAACCCACCCAGGCCAAGTCGGGGTCTCCGATGTTTGCCACCAGAATTACGAGGCCATGCTAACCTGAACACAGTTGACCGCGATACTTCCAAACTGATCCCCACCGAAAAGCCGAACAAAAAAAAAAAATAAGAATTGGAAAAAGGAAAAATTGAATAACGAAAAAGGAAAATTCCCTTCGTTCCCCATTTCCTTTCTTCAGGGGCTATCCATTACTTGATCGGAGTCATCTTTTAACATTCGATAAATCACGGCATTTCCGGGCGGTTTTCTCCTTGTCGTTTCTTCATTACCGGTTGTCCATTGCCGCTTTTCTATTTTTTTTGTCTCACGTCTTTTTCTGGCCTCCATCACCGCCTGTCATCACCGCTGCAGCCAGTGCTCACTATAATACTTTAGAAGTATCCATTCACCCTGCTTCCCTTTATTGCACCGCAAATTATTCGACACATAATTTTTTTTTTGGTTAACTGAGATCCCAGTGGCGTGAATTTTCAAACACTCTCCCAATATTTTTGGGCTTCTCGTTTTTCTTATGATTCAACCGAAAAAACGCTCCAGCAGCTCCCATGTGTGCAACTTTTGCAAGAGGAGAAAAGTAAAATGCGATAAAGGAACCCCGTGCTCCGCGTGTGTCAAGTATGGCAACCCCATCTGTGAATACCCGCCCGAAGTCACGACCCGGGCTGCCGAACGCCACGAAAAAAACGAGTTTGGCGAGGTGGTTTTGCAATTAGACAATCCCCCGCAAGCAAGGCCCCACAAGAGGCTTCACAAACAAGATCCTGACCCCAAAAAACGCCCGTCCGTTTCCACAACCGACTCCTTATCTGCTTCGTCGACTTCGTCATCGACTTCCTCGCTCATAAACACGTTTGCGGCCCCCCAGGATGATTCTTCCGCGTCCGATATGTACCTGGAGTTGGAATTCTTGAAATCAAAGATCTCCATGCTAGAAAACTCCATCTCGGGGGGTTCTTCTGCCAATACCCACAAAAGTAATAGCACCAAAGGCTCTGGTACTAGTCCCTTCGGACTATGCGGTAGCCGCCCACCCCAAGTGCCGGGCCCCATCTGGAAAAACCCGAACCCTACAAAACCAGAAGATATGCTGTTCATGATAGGCAATAACCCCTACTTGTCGGACTCACAGTACTTCTCTTTCCACAACTCATACGTGCCGTTTATCGCGACCACATCTTCAAGCGTGCGGCATTATTACCCGCTCAACTGGGTGTCTCTCATCAAAACCGATAGCTCCATTTCCCCACTTTTCGCCATGAAGCAGAAAAAGCTCCCCAGGGCAAGGCATGTGGTGCTCACCACAGACTCAGAGCCATCGGGCCCTTCTGAGCGCGTGTTCAATGAGAAACTCCGTGAATTTGTAGACGAAGAAGGGGCTTACCGCAAGCTGTCGCCTGAAAATAATATCAAGGTGGAGAAGCTAAAGAAAATCAACCAACGTGCGCGGTCTGTCGGGTTGACCGTTTATGAGGGCGACCTTGAGTCTGAGCATGATGTTTTGTCCAAAGCCACAATGTTGTTGCCCACTCGAAAAGTCATTTGGTTGTTGATCGACCGATTTTTCGATAGAGTCTACCCGTTTTTCCCGTTCTTGGACCAGACCGAGTTTGAAGAAATCGTCACCCGCATTCTTGGCTGTAGTAACAGGGACCACGCGCGGGTGGAAAAGTTGCACATTCTGAAGAAAATCGAGGTCATCCATCTAGGCATTCTATTGCTCGTGCTCCGCCTTGGTTACCTCACCTTATTCACCAACGAAGATGCTCGAAATGAGGCAAACTTATACTCCTCTGATCCGAGCGCCGAGGCCCAACAACGCAGGTTCTTGCTCAACAACCCTGTCGATATTGACGTGTTTGGAGTAGCCCAATTGTGTCTTTTCCAATTTGGCTACCTACGGTACTCCAATCTTCCAATTCTACAGCTCTGTCTCTACCTTAAGATCTATAACTCTTTTGCCCCTGAGAATGGCGAAGGTGCCGATGACTCAAACTCCCAGGGCTTCTGCGCTAGAATCATCGATATGGCCATGACTCTAGGCTTGCATCGCGAGCCCGACAATTTCCGTTCTAAGGTCCGTGACGAAAAGACAAATAACTTGTGCAGAAAGATTTGGTGGTACTTGGTGATGATTGATGTGGTAGGTGGGCTCACAAATGGCAGTCCGCTAGCAATAAGACGGTCGCAGTTTGATACACTTCCGCCCTTCCATAAGCCTGGAAACGAGAATATCAGAAATGTCTTCCTCGAGAAGCAGGTGGTCATTTCTATTGCAAGGTTTGACATGTGCTGCGACCGGCTTCACAAGGTTGTCTCGGTAATATCAGAAGTGAGGACTCCCATACCTATGAAAGAGTTTTGCGCGGGTCTTTCTGACTTGGAGAATCAACTTCCCGAGATTTTGGGAGATATCGTCAACGCGCTCGAATCTCAAAACGATTGCGTACCCCACATCGAGATTGCAAATGCGCATTTGCTCAAAATCGGGTTTCAATCGACTTTTTTCATGGTCAGTATCAATTTGCATTTCTTTAATTACTATGAAAAAATGGGCGAGATTGACTTGGCCTACTTTTTTCTCAAGAAGCTTCTTTCGGTATCCGTCTACAGGATGATGCCCTTTTATGATAAATTTGTTGAGAACACAGGCGATATTTTCCGGAGTACAACTGATATCGCAATAACTCCATCGTTTCAAACGTTGGTTCACAAGTGCTCGATTATCATCCATTGCGTTGAAATGAGAGCACGGTTTTCTATTGTTAAATGTGACATGCTGCCCACACACCAGCAAGACTACTATTCTGATCCCGCTTACAAGACAAGATATGATCTTTTGATGGAGACGTTTGTCCTTTGCGAGACATGCTTGAAGATTTTTCTCCGATCCATGAAAAAAATGACGTCGAGGTATTATTATTGCTGGAGGTATGCGAAAGCACAAGAAAAATTGAACAGTATACGGAATGGCTCTGACTACTACAAGACTTGGTGTCGAGGCAAGGAATCGTATATGTCGTTGAATAACGATATGCTTGAGGACCTTAATGAGATTTTGAGGTCATCTATTGCCAGCGTTCAGAAGAATGAAACCGACACGGATCCCGTGCCTGAATTATCGAACGCTCTTCCACAGGATGGCCTCGACATGGCCTCTACGGATTCGCCAGCAGGTGCCTTTTCGAATGACTTGAATGATCAATACTCCGACGCAATGTGGACGCAGATGTTGTCGATGAACCCGGACATGGGTAAGTCGGGACTTTTCAGCCAAACTCCTCCAATGAGCTTCCCTCTTGACTTTATGGATATGGGATCCACAAACGACCCCAACTTCTTTCCCGACCCGAATTTAGGTGGCGCCGGATTTTACGACTCTATACTCAATGACCTCATGGCACATGGCGGCCAGTTATAAGCGGAGAGAGTGTATAAATATATGCATCTAACAATCACCGGTTTACTGTCCAATTCCATGTCACATCTCCCAAATTCACAGCGAGAAAGCTGCCTGTCTCGGTCGTTGCTTGGATTGATAGGCAGTCAGGGTGACTGGCGAGGCCGTAGAATACCTCGGGGTTCACGTTCTCAACGGTGACTAGCGATGTTGGGCTCAATAGGAACTGCAATTTAAGGGAACTTTCCGGAATCTCGTATAACGAAGTGGCACGCACATGCGAGTTGCCAAAGTTAGGGAGCGCGTTCAAGTGAAGCAACGACAAGTATTCATATAGTTCGTGCGCATCCTCGGAGGGAAACGGTTCTGTGTCACCATTGAAGTTTTCTGCCACTGCCTTTGCTGACGTTTCAGCCAAAATATTCGTTTTCTCAGGAACATATACTTCAATCGATGAAGCGACGTTGTTTTCATGGATGTCTTTCAACGTACCTCCAGTCGCAGTGCTTGGTGCATCGCGTGTTGTTAAGAGTGTCATATCTGCACCCGTGAAAACCTCCATCACCACAGCAACCAAGTCTTTCTCGTACTTCTCAGGACCCCAGACAGCTGATGCTGTATGGTATACGATAAAATCCTTCGAACCTTTGGCCGGCTGGGATTTCTTAAACTGGAGATATCTGCCTGCGTATGAATGGTGGTTAAAGGTGTGCTCATCCAAGATTAAAGAGACCAATTTCGGTGATCTGGAGT
Organism: Metschnikowia vanudenii; assembly: GCA_030583145.1. NCBI lineage: Eukaryota > Fungi > Ascomycota > Pichiomycetes > Serinales > Metschnikowiaceae > Metschnikowia > Metschnikowia vanudenii. The sequence continues at coordinate 5,791 of JAJMHT010000148.1, forward strand.
CAATTCGAAGCTTGTTTCTGCCGCTCGTGAATTCCAACATATAGTAAGCGCCGCCTGATGTGATGGTTGACTCCACTATTTCAACAACATTGTTGATCCCGGTGCCTTTATAGAGATGACTCTTTTGTATTAGGCCGGTCACGACATTTTCAAATCTTGGGGACTTTGTGAGCACTGACAAATACTTGATGGGTTCCCCTATGAACTCTGGGAGCGTATTTTCCAGAAAGGTGAGTGTATCAGACATTTTCGGGGAACTTGCCGTGGTTTTGGTAAATCCAGTGTGGCTTCCGATGATCATCTCGGCGACCAAGAGGATATACATCCGTACATCCGGTATTGGCCCTCGGGCTTACAAGGGAGAGGCGACCAGTGCCCATACACTTCAAATAAAATAGGAATTCTCGATGTTCATTTTTCATTTTTCATTTTTCTATTGTTTTATTCTAAAATAAATTACACATTTACCTCATGAATATTTAAACAAGTTCAACTCATTTTATACCACGAAGTAAAGCTCGTACCGGTGTTTTTCGTCACTACAAGACACTCCTTCAGATCGACCACTTACCAGTTAGTAATGTTTTTCTCCGCCTCGCCGAAAACGGAGTTTCCACCATTCTCAACAGAAACAACATAGTTTTTCCAGTCTTCAAATGGCTCCACTTTCCCGGAGTTGTCGTAGAACTCAGGTAATTTTTCATGTAAGAACGCTCTGCAGTATTCGTCAATAATTTCAAAGTCTAACAAGAAAGCATCGTGGCCTTCAGGAGAGTCTAAGGTCTTTAGCACATTATTAGGAAGATGCTGGCCTAGCAACTGTTGCTCGCCATATGTGAAAAGACCATCAGAAGTAATACCAATAACCAAATGGGGCAACGTCAAAGTCTCAAGGTATGTAGGAAGAGGGTCTTCCTCGGTATTCTCATCAAGATCGATATGTCCACGCGTTATATCGTGAGTATCGAGTTTTCTGCTGATGGAAATGTAGCAGTTAGCGTCGAAACGTGCCACGAACTTGTCACCTTGGTACCGCAAGTACGACTGAGCAGTGAAATAAGTTTGTGGTTTTTCCGAATTGGAAGACGTCTTAAGCGATGTCGTAGACACCTGTCTCGACGAAGAACGGGCACCATCGTTATGCATGAGCCAATTTTCTTCATCCTTGTTGCGAGGTAAACGGATATCTTGCAGCAACAGGGGGCTCAGCTGGATGCTGGAGGGCAATTTACGGCCAAATCTAGTCTCAAAAGAATTTCTCAGCCTATACGTAAGCAATGCTGCCATTCTTGCGGCACTGAGACCCGAGTCGGGACGAAGACCCGGTGTCTCGTGGTAGTATCCATCATCATAGTTGGGGTCACTGAAAATACATTGTCGTTGCGTCTCGTTCCATGAAATACACCATGCCGAAGCCCGAGCTGCAGTGGCAAGAGCAATGATACTCTTGACATAGCCAGTATTCTGATAAGTGGATGAATATTCCAATGCAGCCATGCCTCCCATTGATCCACCGATTACACATGCAATTTTCTCAACCCCCAACGAGTCGAGGATGAGTTTCTGGACGCCGATATCGTCTTTCACGGTGACCAATGGGAACGCCGGCCCGTAGGGCTTGCCCGTGCTCTTGTCAACCGTGACTGGTGAGCATGAACCGTATGGAGAACCGAGGAAGTTGATGCAAATGATGAAGAACCGCGAGGGATCAAACGTAAGTCCAGTGCCTAAGAGAGGGCCCCACCAATCTTGAACATCAGAAGACCCAGTCAATGCGTGGCAAATGAGCAACACGTTATCCTTAGATTTATTGAGTCTGCCCCAAGTCTTGTAGGCAACGGGAAAGTCCAAAAGAATCTCGCCACACTCCAATTGGTATCGTGGAATCTCCACTATTGTTTGGCCCGGAACCATTGCGGCATACCGGTTTGTCCGGGTCTGCTCTTCGGTGACATCCTTGTATGTTGAATTTGTCATGGTACAGAATAATTTCAGAGATGAAAGATTTCGTACGCCGAAAAATCAAAGAGTCTTAGGAGATTTAAATAGTTTTTTCGTCCACCTGAAAAAAAAGCGATGGTGCTTTTAATCCCGGAAATCCCTCCAACTGTTTCCACCCGCAATTACTCACTATGCGAGCCAGACGGGCATATAAACGTGGGGGATCCGAGTCAGCCATGACGTCCGAGGGTTGTTACTGTAACTGTCCTTGTAACCGGCGAGTTCTCAGCCAGGGTTGCGAGTACGGCTTCTTTAAGCACGAGACTGCTTTCATCGGTTTGGGCATTGCCTCGACGAAGTGATACGATTTTCCACGAGAAAACGGCGCATTACGAAAATGAAGAAATTACTCAGAAAATGCCCTTAGAGAGCCCGGCTTATGCAACGCCACAGTTCTGGGTACATTTTTCTTAAATCGTGTGATCTCCACTTAGTACTTAGTCTGTATTCATAGGTATATCATTTTCAAGAAAAAGAAAAAAAAAAAAAAAGAAAAAAAAAAAAGCTTCTTTCCATCTTTATCCAGCTCTTCATTGACTTCTTTGATCGACTGAGCAGAATATGCAGGCTGAATCTGACTTTCGACATCTAAGACCAGACTAAACCCCTGTGTTTGAGAAGCAATATCTTCTTTTCTGTTTCTAGATGAAATCGATTCCGACTCTTTGTAAGCATTTTTCGTGCTTGAGAAAATAGTGATTCAGCTGGCGCGGGCATAGCAGGTGCTGCCAAACTGTCTTGAGCATGCCTAAAAGAAGAAGGAAAGTGTTGCTTCTATTTTTTCCAGAATTTGACAACATCGCTTGGCTATTCTCTCGCTTTTCAAAACATTAGGGCAAACCCTTGTTGGGCTGAAAATTCTCATGGTTGTTATTAACACACACTTTTCAGGTGAGTGGTGCCCTGGGATATGAAGTTTTTCTTTGGGCTTATCTTCAAATTAGGTTTCTCGATGGATTTTAGAATATGAATAAGGGTACGAAGGTACGGCCTTTCGGAAAATGTGACCTTAAATAACTCGGAGAACCCACCAGCCCTAGATTTTGAGTCTAGTTACTCAGCTCGTACCAAAAGCTTGGGAATTTCTTCGTGCAAATCATGAAACCTATCAAACATCTGGAATTTTGAAAACCACACTTTGTCATCATCAGCTATCAATAAAAGCACGTTCGAGGAAAGGGACTTCACCCTCAACTTTGACAACCTTTTGCATAGCACCGGGCACAGCCTTCATACTATCGGAACATGCACTCAAAGCTGGAAATACCTGATCAAACTTCTTAATAGACTTATTTCAAAATATCTCCAGAGGTAAAAGTTGAACTGCGACCGGCATATCTTATATTTCCATTGAAATAACTCAAGTTGGGATTGCCCCCCTTCAAAAATCAAGCACAGTATTCAGAGATCCACCACCAGTCGAATTAACAATTGGTGTAGGATCTTATAAATAGAATCACCATTGAAGTTGGGAAATATGCACCAGAAAGATTTATCCCGATACCCTTATATCCTTGTTTAAATGCTCGGAGCCAATCTGGTAGTGGTTAATTTTGAATTAATCATCAAGAAAACGAATCGTAATCGCTAAACCTTTATTGTTATTACTCGCTATCTGATCATCGCAAGTGGTGGAGAATACAGACATTATTCTCTGCAAATTCTTTCTCCAAGGCATTGCTTTCCTGTACAGCCTCAATTTGAGTTGTTTTGTCACCCAATAGTGGGTTAAGCACGTATCTAAACACTCCAAACGCCGAATAGCCAGACCTATGGGTATGAAAAAATCCACTCAGGTTCCTCCGTAATCTTACTTGATAACAACGAAATCGTAGTACGAAATGCGAAATGCGAAAATCGTACTACTCGCATTGACTATTAAGATAAGAAAATGCCCCTTTTTAGCAGACACGGATAAACGATAAGACGAAAATTCACCATACCTCGCAACCATTATCTCAGCATCCGCCTATGGAGGATTTTTGCGAGGGTGGAGGTATTGCTTGGGCTCAAAACCGGTTGTGTACTGATGCGAGCCCTTTTGGGTAGTTCAATGCGATAGTTTGTTTATTCCAGGTGTCAAATAGGTCAACTGTGCACAAGTCATGGGGCGAAGTGCCAATTCCAGCACACTAAATTTGGAATGACCTTAGCTGCAATACTAAGAGTCTAGGCTAACATCTACCCTCTGTGATGTATATATCAATCACCTCTCTTGGAATAGTGAGGAGCATATTCTAAGCTTGTGAAAATTAAGAATATCTTACTAGTAAAAATCAAAATAATAAGGTGAATAGGAACACTCTTAAATTCTCTTGCAAAGTGACTATGAATGTAAGAATATCCTCCCTTAAAGCTTCCAAAATCGAGTAGACTAACCACGGTTTCTTGACCAAACGCAACCAGAGTGAAAGTTACGGGTAAGAGCCCTCGTTCGCGGAAAATAGCGAGTCTATTGCGAGCTGGAAGATCAATTTCGGTGCGGATGTGGAATAGGGGAGTACACAGCGCCCTCGCTTGCTGAGAAATGGAGGAGCAATGGAGAGTGCATCGCACATGGGGTCACATATCATATTTTGCTGTACAATAAATGATGATTATTTGACTCCTTATGTCCCTTGGGCTGCGAAAACGACTGTCAACCTCGAACGTCGGTTAATCTCGCCGGTTCATAGTTTACCTTCTCGTGATATTCCCTCTCATACTTTTAAAATCTTCAAGCTTCATTTCGACGGAATTCTCTCATTCAAACAAAGTGCCCCAATGAACGTACGACACACATGCTTAAGAATATAACAGTCTCCTTCAATAAAGCCCAGGAGGAGGGGGTGAATAGTATTTTCTGCTCGAGCACCCGCTTCGTATCTCAAAACAAACTCTAGTCACGTTCTTCAGCACTTTTTCAGCCTCAGTTGGAGGCAGATAGCTTCACATCAATTGAGGAATCGACGGAGCAAAAGACACTAAAGAGGTGATTTCTGCTTCTGGAGAACGAAATTTGTAAATGCTTACAAATCTGGATCCTAGAAACTTATAAAGCTTGATTAGAAAGATCAAGTACTTCTTCAGAGGTCCTTGCAAGGTTGCACCCAACCCGTGCGCAGGGGCGAGGATTCTGGCCACACCAACACAAAGGTTAATTTGCCCACCACCAAAAAGTGTTATATGATTCTAATTTGGCGTGTTAGTATCACAATTGGTTTCTCTGGCCATTTGCCTTGAAAATCTGGCGATAAACCTTGTAAAAAAGCCACAAATCCAAAATACTTCACATGTTCCAGGTGAGGGTACGTGGAGGGTTACTGCAAGACATACGCACGGGTGTTCTTGAGAAAACAAACTTTTGGGGTGGGGGCGTTTTGAATGGTGTAGTGAAAACTCAGAGTAATGAATGATAAACCAGAAGACCTAGCTCGCGAGTTTTTCCGGGATTTCGGGCGTTAAAACAAATAAACATTTTATGACTCAAAAACACACCAAACGCGGCCTGATTTGTCTGACCTTGAATGTAATGAAGTCTGACAAGATCATCTCCGTATGGTGTACAATCGAAGTTTCGAAGCACTTACAATCATACCTCCTTTTTTTCTCTTATTCCTTCTTGCTGACAGTAAGTTTTGCCTTCTTTTTCTCCGATCACTTCATGCTCTGCGTTCAACATACATCTGGTCTTCACTCGAATCGTCATCTTTCAGTTCATTGATCATATCAAAAGTCTCTTCGTCAATCGCAGTTGTTTGCGCTTTGTCATCATTCTGCTTTCGACTGTCAGTACCATTCCTAATCGCCAGTATTAGAGATTTTGAATATGCAAGCTCCGAATAAATTGCTTCCACTGCAGAAAGTACACCTCTCTCGTGACTCATAGCCTTCGAGATTTCCATAGCTTTATCCAGAAACTTTTGCTCAGAAGTAACCGTCTTTAAAGCTTTAGTGAATGACTTTTTGTTGAGGTGTTTGAGTGAAATACCAACGCCGAGGTCTTCAACACGCGATGCAAAGAAGAATTGATCCCCAAAAAATGGTTTGATTATCGTGGGAAGCCCAGCCCTTAATGTAGCTCCGGTTGTACCTGACCCTCCATGATGGACAGCACCATCAATTTTTGGGAAGAGCCAGTCGTGAGGAATAGCACCGGCGTTGTAAATTTGCGGAGGTAGTTCAATTTCAGGTTCACCCTTTGATTTGCTCAATTTGTCCGACCATCCTTTGTTCAAGATACACTTAACTCCCAGATCGAGCACGGCCTCCACGATAGTTTTTGTCAAAGCTTTCGCATCCGAGACAACAATTGACCCAAATCCAATATACACCACCTTTTCTCCTTTGGATCTCGCTGTATCAAGAAATTTAACTAATTCTTTGGGTGGCTCATACTCTGCCGACCCTTCATCCAAGAACCAATAGCCTGTTACTTTCACCCAGTCCGGAAAGTCAACCGATGGGGGAAACATAGCCGGTGATACGTTGTAAAGAAAAGGCACACGGGTCTGTTGCATTTTAACCAAGCTAGTACGTGGAAGACCGAGGGTTTCTAATCTCCATCGATTGACTTGTCCTGAGATCCCTTTCCAGAAGACATTCTCAAACATCACGTGTGTCAAGAAATTGTACGAGCCACCTCTATTTTGGTCGGGAACAAGAAATGCATGCGGATATGCTCTTGTTCTAGTCCACGGCATGGTGAATGCCCTCATATATGGAATGTTCAATGCCTCAGCTATATGAAGACCGGCCATCGCAGAAGGGCTTTCGATTAGCAACTCAGCCCCCTGACAGGCTTGCCAACTTGTCTCCAAAAGCTCGCCAATCCAGCCTCTAAACTTTGTACTGGCTTCTTTCAAAAATCCAACTGAGATGGATCCATGGGTTACCATTAATTGCATTAACTCCGCAGGATCTCCTGCTATCTCTCTGAAATGGATACCATATTTTGATACCCAATCTTTGAACTCGGCATGCGTTGCTATGGTCACGATATGCCCCTCTTTGACAAGAGCGTTTCCAAGTGCAATATATGGCTGCACGTCGCCTCTAGAACCAATTGTAAGTAATGTGATTTTGTAACTTTTGGTTAACTTCACTTCGGTTTTGGTAATTGGATTGTCTTCAAGAATTAGAGGTACGTCTATCCCAGTTGAATAGCTTATTTTATCCTCGAGGAGTCTCAAGCGAGCAGCAAGAACCCTCGCACTGGCTATTTCATCGGTCTTCTTCCTTTGCTCCTCATTTTCGTCGATATCTGTCGATGATCCCAGATCAACATCATCATGGAGCTCAGTATCCGGGTTGAAAAAGTCTTCCTTTTTGAGAAGCTTCAAAATCATTTTTTTGCCATCGTCCCGAGCTTCTTTGCTACCAAACGCCAATTGAAGATCATCTAGGCCCCTCATCTTAACTACGAGATCCGAATATGGGTAGAGACCGGTTTGCGTTTTGCAATTTTGAATATCACGCAAAGGCACTACCATTTTTGTAGAGACTCCCGGTATTAAACTTCTGAAGCACAATTGATCTCTCCCAATATAAACCCTTCCAAAAACAGGTACAGTTCTTTTTAGGTGCGCGTAATATGTTGATACCAATTGTGCTTCGGGGCCGAGCGAAAAATGATTTCTAAAGTTATTAAGGGCTCTGGCCCTATCACCGCTATTATCAACATAATATTTGTCGTGGTTAAGAATCGGGTCATAGTGTTCGGGCTTGGCTGCCCACACCCCACCCATTGTCGAAAATGTCTTGATCAGATTTCTGATCGACCGGAGTTTTCCACGTTTCGAAGGTACCGTAAGACCATCATGGTTCTTTGCCTTTTTGACGCTTTTCGCATCAATGGCGTGTTTCTTGTGGCATGAAACTTTCAACTGCTTCTCCTTAATAAGCCCCAGAAGATTCTCGTATTGGCTTGCAATATCTTCAAAACTTCGTCTTTCCCTGACCATTTGGATGTCTAAATTTTTGAGCATCCTCAAAGAGAATGGTTTTGGAAGCTGCAAATGGTGGTCAAAGTCAGAAATCTCTAAGTCTTTCTGCGGCATTACAGTATCGTCGTCTGGTCTAAAAATATCAAGGATACCGTCGCCTAGAGTTGCAATGCTGCCAATGGGGCTGGATTTGGGTAAAAGCTTGTCTTTCATAACTTTGAAATTGGGAACGTAGCTGAACTTCTTAGAATCAACATCAGGCCCGTGGTCCAACGAATCATTTGTTGCGCCCTCCGTAATTTTATATAGTTCTTTTTGCCTTGCTTGAATTACCTTGGCGTTTACCTCCACAATCTTGTCAATCACAGATTGGCTCGAGGATAGCTCGGGTTTCATGGTGGTCGACACACAAAAATCTCTTCTTGATTGGTTCGGAGAAAAATCACACAGGTCTTCACGGAAAAGCTTTTTTGCTTTTCTTTTGAAGGTGTGATTCTGTGAAGCAGTGTCAGGAATACCTTCCTGTAAGACCCTTTCAAGCGCAAGATCGAGATCTTTCCCCTTATTGAATGCAACAAAATGCAAGGAATCAAGAAAGAGGTCAGGATTGCTTGTTTTATCTGTCTTCACCTTCAAATTTTGAAGCTTTGAATTGACCGCGGTTGGGGGTAGTTTAAACTTGATGGAAAATGACATTGGCGCATCTTCGTCTTCGAGATCTTGCAGATCAAATGTTTCGGCATCTGAAAGGACATGGTTCTTTTTATAATCAATTATATCTTCGATGGGAAGCCGGACAAGGACTTCACGTTGGGGATTTGTGTTGTGGAGCAGAAATATGACCTTTGAGATACAATTACACCAATGTCTGGCAGAATATATACTGCTCGTGTAAAAGCGGTATGATTTATCCGTACAGTTGATCTTGAACCACACTCCTGATTGGATATTCTCTTCGTGTGCATCATCCTCGACCATGTTTGACATTTCAGATTCTACTTGGAACATCAGTGGGTCTGTTGGAGCCAGACTTATGTAGGGACTATTCAAAGGGCTCAATAAGTTGATACCACCGGTAGAGGGCTCCGATATCTCGCAGGAGATTGCGTTCCGGAGATCAATGGTCCTTACTGGAAAGTAGAGTTTTGTTGGAGATGTGTATATGCTGAGCGTTTGGGGTTTCAACACGGCCCAGAATTGGTTAGTGTACACCGAGGAAAAAAACGCGTCTCCATAATGTGCTAGCTTGTGGCCAAGGGCTCCGGCGTGAAGCGTTAATTCAGGATCACTGAGCTCTGTGTCAGAGAGCTTCCCGGGTAAAAGGGAGTAGAAGCAGACTGCGTCTTTGGTGATGTATATATGGCCTTGAAGAAACACGTCCTTCATGAGCCACACATCGAAATGATCAACAAGATAGTTTTCGTCGTCAAAATCAAATGTATCTTTAAGCTTTAGGGCGATGTGATACTTTATTATCTCGTCTTTTGGCGATTCCAAAGGTTTAGGGGTTCCTAAATCTTCAAAGTCTCTTACCGTTTGAAAGGAATAGGTTGTCTCTGGGCTTCCTGTGACTGTCTGAGGCTCCGAACTTCCCGATGCACCGTTCATACTCGTCTTTAGCCTTAAAAACGCGTGTTCCCCTGTCTGGTTGAAATGGTGATTTTCCATGACGGAGTTTTCCCACGTACTACGCAAATTCTCCGGTGGGGGCTTGTAGTCGGCGTTTGTTAGTGCCTTGGCCATTATTTCGCAAGAATAAATGAGCCGCTGATCGTCTGCATTAACTCCCGTGAGTGTTGGAAGAGTGGACGATTTTCGGAGAGAAGGTGGGCGATGTTTTCTGGACAGCTTTGCTAATGCTACCCTCCGGCGCAAACGCACCCTTTTGGAACTCGGCCGAGTTAAGACTCCTGCCTTGGGTGTCTCTTTCTCGAGATCGATAGCTGCAGGGGCTGTGATAATATGGTCCCCATTCCCCTTCAAACTTTGGTGTTCATTCTCCTCAATTGGCTGAATGTGCCTTCCAAAGTTTTCATTTCCATCTCCGATTCCTCTTCTTTTATCGCTACTTGATTCTGCGATAGCTTCTTCCTTTTTCTCCTCCGTCCGATCCTCCGTCCGATCGTCCTCTTGATCCTTATATCTATCATGAAGAATACTGCCTATGGCTTTCAAAGATGTGGCACCCGCACACGCCAGTGCAGATGCAAGCATACTGAGAATCGACATCAGTCCGTGATGTTCGCTTACTGGTAACGCAAAATCCTCGTCGTCGTGAAATTCACTTCCTTGTGGTACATTTGCCGGTTCTGGACCGATTTGGCCATGGATATAGTTCAAGGAAGCTTTGAAGGGTGGAAAGACTGCCAGAGACACTTTTTTATAAAAGGGCGACGAGCCCTCAAGTCCCAAGCGGTCCATGGCCATTGCTAGGAGTCGTGAAGCGGATTTGATCTGGTCGAGCCAATCACTGGAATCTACGGCCGGAATGTGGGTGGATCCGTGATTCCGGGCGGAGTTTTTTGAAGCTTTCTCGTCATTTTTTGGCAGCAGAAGCTCCTGGGGGGCTTTTTCTGTCATTTAGGGGTATACTCTTTTTGAACAATTGGTCAGAATTTTGTGTTTTGTGGAAAGTTGATGGATATATATGGCGCTAAGAACACTGGCACTTAAGCTATACTTACTGCGACTTAAGGTTTTCTCTATGAATGGGTTTGCCCCCGCAAAATGAACTTGGAAAAAGAAAAGATTCCGACACAACAGCAATGGTAAATGGAGTCGATGTAGCGTACAGAGTGGCTTTTTCTGAATGTAAAATGTGAGAGTAACTTAGGAATTGTCTTTTCACGCCGGATGGATGATTACCCCAGAAACCACGAAACTCACCATTAAGCTTCACTTGTGCGCGTAGAATGGATTGCTGCATGCGAACAGTGGGGCTCGGAAGGCTCGGTTATGAGGCCTCGTTTTCCGCGCACGGTAGCAACGAACGTTTGTCAGCGAAGTTGCTCGCGACCACGAAACTTTTCTTGTGCTTCATTTTTCTTCACCGCCTTTGTCTGATTTCGATTTCACTCTTTACTTCTAGTTCTTTTTTTTCTGGAAAAATGATATCCACTGCGAAGTAATAAAAAAAAGGCATCCAGGAGAATATAGCCATTTCTGGCAAACACGTTGCAAGGGTCTTTCATGAACCGAAGCGTACTCGCACCTGGCTAACTTTCTCTGTCCCATGCACTCCCTCAATGCAAATCCAGATCGGCCTTAATGGCAGCATCATTCAACAGGGTCAAAAATTGAATTTGTCAGCTTCTAGATTTCTTTCATCCAATTTTCTTATCCACCAATTCGCTTCATTTCTCACATCTCTTCTGCAAACTCGTCTGTCTTTAATATTTTATTGAGACTGCTGTGTGGATCAGCAATAAGCTCTTCAAACCTGCCATCTTCAATAACATTACCTTTTCCGTCAAAAACAATTATTCTCTCGCTGTTCTTAATTGTAGAGAGTCTATGGGCAATCAGAATTATCGTAAGATCAGTAGAGTGTGAGAGGTCCGTCAAGTTTTTCATGACAATCTCCTCCAGGCGAGAGTCAAGTGCGGAAGTAGCTTCATCCAAAATAAGAAGATTCGGTTTCTTGATCAACGTACGAGCCAAAGAAATTCTTTGTTTTTGTCCTCCGCTCAATTGGGCACTGCCGCTAGAAGTGGGTCCAATCACCGTATCCATTTGGTTTGGAAACGCGCTAATGAACGACAGACAGTTGCTGAGCCGTGTAGCGTAATCAATATCTTCATTGGTGCTGTCATGCTTTCCAAAAGTAATGTTCTCTCGGATAGTTCCGCTGAAAAGCAATGGCTCTTGTTGCACGTATCCCACATTGCCCCTATAAAAGTTGACATTGAGATCCTTGATATCATGACCATTAATGCTTATGTGTCCAGAATCCGGATCATAGAAGCGCAAGAGTAATTGCGATACGGTGGATTTTCCCGATCCGCTGGGTCCCACAAAGCAGACGTGCTCGCCCTTTCGGATATGGAGATTTAAGTTGTGGAAAATGGGCGAGTCTGTGCGGGAGGGGTAAGTGAAATTAACGTTACGGAAAACAACGTCACCATTCAAGTCGTTGACCTTTTTCCCGAGAGAGATGGGGATACGTGGTTTCAGATCCATGAGCTCGAAGATCCTTTCGGCTGCACCTATTCCCTTCATGAGTTCCGTGTAGAAATTTCCCAACCCGAAAACCGAGCTTCCTGTGTACACCGCATACATCATGAAACTGGAAAGATCTCCAATAGAGATTTCGTGTGCAGATATTAGCTGGGTGCCTACAATAAGGAGGCCAATAAGCGTCGTGTTACCCAAAAACCCGTTGATGCTATAGTAAATGCCGCTGACGCGGCCCTCCAACATCGACTTATTAAAGATATTACGCACCTCATGGTCATAGTCATGCAAAACGGCTCTCTGTTGAGCAAAGCTCTGGATTGTCTTCAAACCATTGAATTTCTCCTCCAGTACCTTCGTCAACGAGCCTAAACAATCCTGGATGGTCCGCGAAAGCCTTTTGATGCGACGTCCATAAACAGTGGACATAAGGATAAGTGGGGGGAAAATAAGACTCATGCAAAGCGTCAACTTCCACGACACCCAGCACATCATGGAGATTCCGACCACCCCTGAGATGAGTGAACGTGCTCCATCGCTTACATTACCACTCAAAGATTTACTTATGACTTGGGTGTCGCTGGAAAGTCTAGAGATCAAGTCGCCGGTTTTCATGCCGGTTTTCGAAGGACCTACATCAAAAAAGTACGCGTCCTGCGAGAGAATATTGCCAAAAAGACGTGCCCTGAGCCGTGCAACGAGCCGCTCGCCCACAGAACGGAGCAAGTAGATGCGACCATAATTGGCTATGGCACCAGCAGCAAATATCACCACCAACCCGGTGTAGAATTGCGAAGGTGCATACCCAAACAACGTGTTATCCTCTACAATGGCACCTGAAGCATCTGAAGCTTCAGTATCGCGTCCCTGCCTGGCGTGGTCGATGATTTTTCCAATTATTAAGGGTAGAAGCATGGTCACTGCACTGGTGCACACCAAACATAGTAGTGCTGCAAGAAGCGTCGGATATTCGGGTCTCGCCAAGCGAAAGAGCCGCCCAAGCTCGCGCCAGGTGGACTTTTTGGTGCTTTCATTCTGCTTCTGGGGAGTTTTACCTTCTTCGGGCGCCAATTCGTGTGTTTCCAAGGATGTTGGGTCCCCCTGGTTATGAGCAGTATCGACGGCATTCTGAGCGGGAGGACTGCCAGCAATTGATGAGGTTGAATGCCGACGAAAGATCAAGGGGAGTTGGCGGGAAACTTTTCCTGCTTCAGCTGTTTCGGGGCATTTTCTGCCCACACTATATTGCCGAATTTGGAGCCGCCAAGGTGTCACTGGGGAAAAAGACATGGCCGGGCACGGACGCCCTACAGTAGGTATGGGCCCATGGCAAGAAGATGGAGAAATGGCATGAACAAACCGAATTGTTTGTTTGGAAAAAAGGCTTGCCGCTGGGCTTCGACATTGAAGAAAAATACCCAACATTTCTTGGGGTCTTCTGCTTTTTATGTGTGAGTTTTGCTGGTGAGTTTTGTGGGGTTTCGTTTTATGCTCCAGTATTGGCGATCACCTGACATGGTAGTGTAGCACGAGACATGGAGAGGTGAGGTGCGAAAGACAGTTCCACGGTCGCTGTGCAGTACGGCCGTTATGAGATCTGGAATTTGAAATGTGGAATGCCAGATAGTGTCAAAACATTGTCAAGAAGGTTTATGATTTGCTAGCTGTTCGGGGTTTTCTATGTTTTCTAAGTTTGAAAAAGACAATATGAGGCTTAATTTGAGTAATTATTACACATCTATGGACGTAATGGGCACCTCAATGGCGTCCACTAAGAATCACTGGGAACCACTGGGAAACTATCACGTGATAAGATAATGTCGTGGTCACCATTGCCTTGTCGCCTTTTCAAGCATAGTTCGCCATTAGGTGGGTGGACCGAGGTATCTGAGTCAGTCGCTGGGGAAGATGAACAGAAAAGTCATTTCCCAGAGAGGAAGCATTCTTCTCTTTTCTCCTTCTGGAGTTTTCACGGATTTCATTAGTGCTTAGTCTTTGGTTTTGCATATACTCGGATCGAGAAATTACTAATTTAAAGAGACTGGTGAGAAGCATAGGCTAAGAATATTTGCACTGGGTACTACCTATAAGAAGGGCTCCATATAAGGGCTCCCTATAATGACTGCGTACAGAACACTGGTTTTTGTAAATGCCCTTCAAACTTAGTTGTCCCAGTAAAATGCTTAGTTTTCTTACGCTTTGATTGTCTCTTTTCTTATGTAAGCTTGAAGTAAGACATGTACCTTTCTCACTTTAGCGGAGGTGTCCACCATTAGCCCATTAGCATACTGCTTGAAATATAGCATACCCGTTGGCCTTTGGGAGATTCGGAAATTTTTTATTCTACTCATATTACTACCACCACTTCACTGTGTGGAAATCACCAAGGTTTAATACGGTTATAAACTGACTCTGAAGCTTACTCCATAGTGTGTGATTTCAAAGGACCTTTGTGCAAGTCTCAAGCTCTGGAAAAGAAACTTTCAAACTCAATATACTTGGGCCATTAAAAGTATGGGGTGCTATATTAGACTCCCTTTCTGACGGTTCTTCTAAACAAGTCTAGGTGGCCAAACACAAGCGGTTGATGGAGGTACCCGTAACAGGCTAATCAATGTGCTCTACTTTCGTCATACAACTGCCAGTGGTGAAATGGATCACGTTCTCATTTGAGAGGGGTTCTTCAAATAAGTTTCAAAAGTTAAAGTAGTATATGTTCGACTATTCTCATACGTGACTCCACGTGGGCTATTTAAATAGGAACTCTATGGTCTAATGGTCAAATCAGAAACGACTATGAACCAATAATCAAAACAGAAACACCTATGGTCCAATGGTCAAAACTCAGAGTCACTTGTAAACTTATGAATTTCACAATATATCAATACTTTTTAAACAGAAGAAGACCATTACTTTGCTGCGATCTTGTTGGGTAGTTTCTTTTCTTGATAATCTCCAACTTCTACCTGTACCTTTCTTTCATCTTCTTTGTTTCTAAATATACTAATCTTCTCAAAGAAGTGTCAGTACGTTCGGCACTTACTTTATTAAAGCTTCTTTCTGCTTTTGACAAAAAACAAATTCATTATCCCGAATTCTGGCTGGTGCAAAACTAAAACACAACTCATTTTGAGCTGTCAATTGAAAAAAAAAAGTCTCGTATTACACATAAAAGGCCATTGAAGACGTGTTCACCCTATCACGTCTTAAAACTCCAAACTTTCGCTCCAATTTTGAAAGAATTTCATAAGCCTCCTTCTCGATCCGAAGAAGTTTATCGGCCACGGGCAACTTTGCCCACTCCAGTGCCTTGATATACCGAGACGTGCGTTCCAAAACGGCTCTCTGGACCCGAAGCTCCTCCACCATTTGAACAGCTAATGACTCATTGTTCGTATGGTCAATTTCGCCCAATTTTGACAGAATGCCAGCAAGTTTTGTCTCAAAATACCTAGCATCAGCTTTTGGGATCCCATAGAGGCCAGCAAATACCGACAATGAATTGTTGCCTAAGATAACCCCGTCGGAGCATAAGGTTGTAGCGACTAGAAGCACGGAATTGGATTTCCTGCTCAATTCATGAGTGATTTCATCCAAAAGTTGCTCAATTCTTCTCTTTCCCGAACTTTCAGGGAACTCGGACTGCACAAGTTCCAAGAATACCTGGTCGCAAACTTCATGGAGATGTGTTCGCCACTTTTGGAACTTGCTGAGGTCAATATCTTCCCCTTCCTGGGGGTTTTCATCGTAACAAGAGGCTAGTATGGTCTCCATTTCCGCGAAACACTTTTCGTCGTCATTTTTCAATCCTTCATTCCCTGTGTTCGCGGTCTTTCTGTTTCTACTGGCAAGACTGGAATAGATGGCATTGATTCGGACTGAATGACTCAAGTCGGAAAGTTTAACGCCAATTGATCTCAAGTCCTCTTCCAATATCCGAGACAACGGTGTTCCCTGAGAAATGAATTCGCGGCACTCGTCTTTCAACGCTTCAAAATACGATTCGACATACGCCACCAAGAATCCAATGTTTTCGTCTTGGATATTCGGATACCCGTCATCATCATAGCACAGGAACATGGCTTCGCCAAAGTCTTCCAATTTGTCAATGACCATTCCCAATTTGGTCCTTCTGGTTGAGGTTGTCTCTGTCGGGATTTGTGGTGCATCTTCTTCGGCAACTAGACTGAGCTGGTCTGCGCAGCCTAACAGTCGCATTGCGCAATTCAAATCCATCATTTCAACCAACATTGCCACATCTTCCAAAGATTTCGTAGTTTCATTACTGGGATTCTGTCCCGAATCTTTCATTTCCGAAAATTTGGCAGTTAAGTTTAAAAATTCCTCCCTTAATTGAGGGTATTCAGTTTCCAACTTGTGCGGCACTTCTGCCACCTCAGGCTTTAAGACTTTGAGTTTGTAATAGAGTGTCCGGACGATGTTTTTGAAATTGTTTTGAGGCACAACCTTTTCATAACCTACCCGAGTTTCAGGTAGAACATTTACCTGCCTAACTTGGGTCTCATGAGAAATTGCAAGTCTCCTGGTAGGCTCGGTTTCTGGTAAAATGGCACGTTTCAAGATATTCAAAGTGTTTCCATCTGCAGATGTTGTCACTGATTGTATAGCTGGAGTGGAGCCGGTGATGACTTGGTACAGAAACATCCCAAGTCTCCCCGAATACACAATCCCGGGGCACTTCACGCATGCTGCGTGAAAGCATTCACATTCAAGTACATTGGCAACACACAGTGGAAAAGAGTGTTCAGTGGTGGATGCCTTGATAGCCACTGCCACAACCACTGAGCAGAAGATTGAAAACTTGACAACTCTCATTTAAATACGAAAGAAACAGATTAGTCTCACTGTGTATGAAAGATATGTAATTGTGAGGAAAAGGGCCGGTGTTCCCTGATTAAATAAGAAAATGACCCTTCCCAAATGCACCAAACCGGCCACCCAGATAAAACAGCTATACATACAAAAGTGGACCACAGAAACTTCTGAAGGCCAAGAAAAATGAAGAAGCTCAATATGCTAACGGCTTAAATGTATCCTTATGAATTTCAGTGGGCCGGTGAGCAAATTGGCCAGTGCTTCAGTACAATAGGGACGATTATAATGGCCAAACACAACCCCAGGATTTTTATGAACCACGCACAAAAGTACTTTTGAAACGTCCGCGAGGTGTTTTTTGACCTCTAATTCCTCATCCTCAAATATATTTTTTTAGTTCGAATTATGTTAGCTTTTCATAAAATCGGCAAAAAGTTTCTGTTGTCGCAGGTGAACGGTGAAAGTGGCCCCAGTTTAAACTTTTGAACAATGAACCGAACAAACAAGACATCTTCTTCTGTTTCAAATCCACGGCCAAGAATTATCAGCAAGAGTTCCCGAGAAATCTAAAGTCACCGAAAATCTATTCACGATAATCGGCAAACTTGGCTGAAACGAGTATTTTTCCCCCAATATTCGACCCATTAAGCATACCACTGTGCTTCCGCGGTCTCGTGTTTGAAATTATTAGGTTGTCTTCTGACAGTGGAATTTCATTGGACCAACCTAATATGCTTTTGATATTATTTCATAGATATTTCATAGATATTTCTTCGTTGCGTCTTTTTTTTTTTTTCTTTTTTTAGGATTTTCTACCGGGTATTTGCGACTTGTTTTCAGTCTTCGAATGAGGAGTTTCGATTTCTTACTCTTGCCGATCCCATACCTCTATTGTCTCAATGTGATATTTTCTTGTTTTCTCTCGCCGAACGAACCTCACTCGCCAATATTAACGGAGTGCTCGTTGATTAGAACTGCCCTGTATTAGAAAAGATTTCAAAGAAGTGGGCAAATTATGACCAAATAAAACCATCACAAAAATAGCATATGAACAGATCTCGTTATGGGAAAAGCTTTACTTTTGTGCAACGAGCTAGCCATAAATTAGGGAGTAAGTCCATATAGTATGTTGTAGGCGGTTATTTTGGAATCATTGTGAAAAACACCAAACGTTTAATTTTATAAATGCAAACTTTTTCTGTCGGAAAATTTTGGATGTTTATCTTTGAAATTCTTTGTAAGCTAACCAAGAACCTCCGTGTCTGTATCAAAGGTCAAGAACCTTGGGTCCTATTTCATGCATTTTAAAATGAATAACTTTCGTGAGTAGATCAGGATTTCAGGGTTTGAGCAGTAAAAACTTTAAAAACAACCGCATCATTGATGTTCAAGAGTAATTCCACTTTGGTGCGGTTTGTTTTTTTTGTCTGGTGCGTATTAGAAAGTCACGTTACTATAATATTGAAGTTTCTGCTTTTGGCCAGTACTCTGGGTGTAGTTGCAAACATGGGTTGGGTGTGGAGTGCAACCAAGAGGGTTACAAAAACGTTCATACTTTCAAAATAAACAACATGTTATTGCCTTGTAAGAATATGCACCAATTGTTTGGGCAGTAACAAATTTTAGAGTTACCGTGGTCAAATTTTAATTTTACAATCTCCGGGCTGTTTCAATAACCAGAGCTACTTGGGCTCTTGAGTAAACCTTGAACGTCTTTTTATGAGGCCCGTTTTAGTTGCTTTATTGACCAAGCTCATTTCTTTAAACGTGTCTGTATGATCTCTCGGGTGTATTCACCTTATAATCAAGCTTTTTTGGGTCAACCAAAAAGATACTCAAATGTATTAACAAAGTATGAACAAAGTATACATTATTTTGGCAAAGGTAGTTCTGAGGTTGCCTCTTCTTTTTTTCCCAAGGGGGCTGGATAATCTCACTAGCGTGTGACGTGCAGCTCATGGGTTTGGCAAAAATTCACGTTTGTCCCACCATTACGCAACGTCACCAGCACCACAAGAGCACCAGCACCACAAGAGCACCAATATCATCATTAATAGATAGGCTGCAATCTCTATATTTGTGAGGAAACAGTGCCTTTCTCTCTTCACTTTTCTATTTTCTTCTGCTCATCTTCATCTTAGCTCCTTCCTCTATGTCACTGCCACTGGGACTCTTCGAACAAGCCGTTCTGGCACAATCTAACGGAGCAATAATTCTTCCTTTCCTAATCAGTGCCATATGCTTATACGTGGCCTATCACCCATATACTTTTTTTGCTATAGTGAAACAGCTACAGTTGGATATTTCTCGGCAAGATGAAAAAACGGAAAACTATTTCGAGAGGGACGAAGAGTACTTGGAAGCGATCCTGGGAGACGATTCTTTCTTGGAATACTTTTTGCCTACGTCGTCAGTATCAGCAGGTAGTTTTCTTGCCTCAGCTTTGCCTTGGTATTTCGTTTTCTTTGTTTCTCATGACGATATTGTGCAATCGGTCGCTTTCCCAATCGTGAATATCCTCCTTTTTGCCACAATGGCTTCTTCTTTGGTTGGTTATTTTAAGGACCGTAAAATGCAGAAGGATAACTATTACACCACTTGTTTCACTTCAACTTGCGTTGAAAGCTGATTCCTTTGCCCCACAAGAAAATTCAAGACACCTGACGATTTCAACCTTTCAGCAAAAGAAAACCAAAAACACTCCATATGTTCAGTGAGCCCCCATAAACCTCCAATTGAAATCCTTTTTTCTTTGATCTTCCCGGTGCTTTTCAGCTGTAAATAACATTTGAAACACCCTCCCACGTCGTTAGGGCTAACTTTCTTGCGAGAAAAATCAGAAATATAACAAAGTTCGGATAATTTGCTCTGCTTTCGAACTCGTACCCTGGATAAACTTCTCAACTTCGTGATTGTGTTCATCAAGAAATTTCACCATGGCAATCACCGTATAACAATGGGTCATCCGGCCATAACGGAAACATAATATTATCTTTGTAAAAAAAATTGCTCATACCTAGCCGGAATTTGCAGAGGAGGATCAGCATCGCGTGGCCATCCTCGTTGTGGTTTTCCTCTTCATTTGAAGTGGCTCCAATGCACATTCAACACAGCTATCATGGCAAAACCCAGACTTATTAGACTTGCAAACTGACTGTCACTATATTGCGAAAAACAAGTTTATCTACCCATTCGAGAGAGAGACTTCGCCGGGTCCCAACTACTCACCTGATCTGGTGGTCTTACAATCTCTTTGCAACGATATATGCAGCCATGGGGCCGATTGCCATACTTGAACAATCAAGAGCAACTCATGAATCCCAAAACACTTAGTTGCTTCTTGGTTCGGGTATAATTATAATCGTATCCTTTTTAAATACTATGTCATTCTGTGAAACCTACCCATATATGTTTTGGGAGTACTAATTGCCTCTTGGTCCACAATACCGGAATCCCCCATCACGATTTGATTGAACCTTTGTTTTCCTCTAGTTTCCGGCTGGGTTACCGGGGAATCTCTTCTGTGATGCTAAAAATCGCTTTTTTATTTTGAATTTGAGAAGCTAATCAATTTATTGAAAGAGTAACAATTCTGTAAAACCAGTGGTGTAAGGTTCGCGGTACGCGGGTCGCATCTTAATAACCCAGATAAGTGAGGCCATATAAGTATTTTCGTGAATCAACATCAAGCTAAAGGAATCTTCTCTCTCTCCAAAAAACCAAACTGGGAAATAATTTATACATAATCTTTCTATACTAGGTCTAGAAGAGTATTTATGAAGATGGCTATCTGGCTTCTTGACAAGAAGTGACATACCGTGATACCGAAATTGTGGCCTAGGGCAATGATGATGACCTAAGATGAAATTAGTCCTCATTATTACTTGGACTGTCAAGGTTTATTCTTCTTGCATAATTCCAAGGACGAAGTATTCCCGGGACAAGCATGGTGGGTCAAGCATAATGAGTTAGGCCAAGCATAATGGGTTAAGCCGGTATCGAGTCCCTCAAAAGTGGGCCTGTTTCTCATTTACCCCACTCAAACGCTCCCGTATTTGCTTGCCTCTGCTCTGTCACATCAAGCATACGACTTAATTTGACTTTGTAGCGAGACATCACTTTTTTTGGGATGAAGTGGTCTGTGGTAGAAAACCCTAGTCAACTTTTTTTGGCTTGGTGGCTTAAACGAGGGATTATATTATAAGCTAAAATCATTTGCGAGAAAGGCTTAGAATATTCCTATTTGGCAAGATAATTTCATTTTGTTTTTGTTACAAGTTCGTGATATCAAAGGTTTTGGATAGGTACATTGGAAAGATTTTCTCAATTCAAAAACCAAGATCAGATCCTAGCTCGGGTGCCACATGACAACCCAAAGATCTTCAAAATAGGTCGTTGTGGGGCAAGCTCCAAGGTTTCATAGGACGTTCTGAGAGAGAAAAAAAAAAGGTCATACTAAAGCGGGAGACTTTAAATCATTATTAAACTTTAATCTCATTAATATAACTCCGGGCCGCTTCCGGTCTGTGTAAAGCTAAATGTTCTTCAAACTGTTTACAGTCAATTCGAAAAGGCAAAATTTTGAACTCTTCCTAGAACCGCCAAAGGCAAAATTTGATATTACCACCTAAAAAAGGCTTCACTTGAGACCTCTATTTCCTAAGGCCATAGAAGAATCACAGAACACAATGCTAGATAGGTGGCTTGTGGTTGCGTTAAATCTATGTCTACAGAACTGGAGTTGCGATTAGAGAAAGTGTTGATTGCCCTCCAAGCGGGATTATCCTAGGTTTAAGGTGAAACTGGCAAGACTAATCAAGAAATGTGACTCTTGGTTACACCTGTCAGAAAGAAATAAAACATTTTCAAAATCATACGTAAAGCAAGAGCTTTTATTTCTACGCTAAAGGCGCATTAGCCCTCTGAAATCCACAACTCACCATTTACTTCCCCTCTCCTTTAAAGCCTAGAGGTTAGATATAGTCAAAGGTTGCAGTATTTCAAGTCCTTGAAGAAAAATCACTCACAATTAACCAAACATTAATACGTGTACCTTAGGGATAGACGCATTGGAAGAACAAAATAACCGGAAGAATCACACTGTATACCTCTTAGGAGATCATTCGCCAAAACGCATAGTATTGATACAAGAGCTAAATATAATAAGCACAAATAAATGCCACCAACAACCAGTTCTACTTGAGTTCCTCCTGGCGTCTCTTAGACACCTGGGATTCATAATTCGAGAGAATATCAGTCCCGGTTTGTGTACTCTGTTTCTGCTGTTCTTCATAGAGAAAAAGCGCTTCTATATGAGCATACGCATCCTTATGGGAAATAAGCGGCGGCGTCTCAATATTCTCGTCAATCTCGTTGACTTCATCCTTGCCATCGTCTTCTTCAGACGCCTCCGCGCCAATTTCGTTGGGTGCAGATGTTTCCAGATGAGCGGCAGTTTCCTCCTGGGGATTGACAAAGCTTTCTATTGGCGTAATGGAATGAATACATCCCTTTTGAAAAAGCTCGGAGACCAACACGGTAATTGCAGACATTGCAGATGCTTCGGGAGTTGGCCCCAAATCTTGCTTGGTTGATGACTCCTCTCCCAAAGTGACGGCAGGGTCAGAAAGACCCGCAGCACCCCAAGCACCTACAATACTGGCAGTTGAAACATCGTTCCATGCCCACCGGATCCATCTAGTCGCCCTGAGCACGTTAATGGTACGTTCGGGGTCACGGCTTTCGCCATATTCGTCGATCATGTACTGTAACCATCTTCTGCGGTAGTGAATCTTGAAAGAGGAGATTAATCCCTGTTGGAGGCGAAGAATATTTGCACCAGAGTCAAGAGATGAAAAACAGATGGTAATCTTTTTGAGCAAAAGCGACTGGGCCAAACTCTGCACAGCTGCCCGAACAGGGCCCAAGTCTTGCACGATCAAAAGTACTTTGCGTCCTCTTTGAGCCACGTGTGCGTCAAAATCTATAAGCCATTCTTTGATGGTTTCCACAGTTGTTGAGGCATCGGGACCTGCTCGCCATCTACACGCAAGAGCTTCTGGCTGTACATTGGCAGCATCAAAACACTTTGGTCGGGTCACGTGACCCACGACCCACGGCACTAATTTATCGCTACCATCTCCGTTGCAGCACAAAAGCGCAGAGATATGTGGGTTATTTTTGACCGTATGCGCTGTCCCATTAGTAGGCTTATTATTATTCCCATCTTCTCCCTCTTGGTCAGAGATAGTTCGGTCAGGCGTGTGTTTCCAGAAAAGCCTGGTTTCTCCAAAACGGTAGATATCTCCTCTTGGATACTGCTTCACAAGTGCCTCAATGACCTGGGGCAGGTCGACTATGACCAAACGGTTGATGTTTCTACTGGAACCACCAGTAGTTTTCTGCCCGAGAGCATACCGCTTCCTAAAGCCAAATGCCCATCCACTGCTAAACCCAGGCACTTCGGTATCAGGGTACATCTGGCCCCAGAGCCTTACCGCATGTCCCCGGAGCTTGGAATCGGACAACAGGCCCAGAGGCTGGTTTTCGGGGTCTTTTAACCACTTAAATAGCGCTTCTTCAAGCTCTGGGTGCTGTTGGATCCGTCTCCGTTTCTGGTCTGGTTGGCGCACGTCCTCGGGGTTGTCCAAGGCGGAGAATTTGGGTGAAAGCGACTCGGAGATGGAACTTTGGCTGATTTTCTGGCCGAATTCCGTTTCAAACCATTCGCGAAGCTGTGTTTGCCGGAGGTCCCGGTGATCACGAGCATACTGCCTGAGAATGATCCGTTGGTTGGTGGTGATGGATTTTCTCGGTGCCATTTTGTTTGATGGATAAACCGATGTTTGGTGTTGGGGTCGCAACGATAAATTTCCCTCCCGCTGGTGAAGTGCGTAGGGGCCTTTTCGTTGTATGCATTCGACAGGGAAAATATCGCTGTACATGCAGCAGTGTTGTGCGAGCCTCGGTTAAACTCAATAATTATTACAAGGTGATTATACGGATGGCCCAGTATAGAATGTGATAAAAATAATCGGGGTTTTTGCTAAGATTCTTGTTCAAGAGATCTTGTATGCTGTCTCAGATGCGTCTCAAAATGTTACTACTCTATTTGATTAGTTCGAGCCAAGTCTTATGATTTGCCTTTACCAAGAAGTAAATTCCTAGTTGTGTTGGGTGATTCTTTGAAAGCTCTTGGTTAATAACTTTAGAAATCGTGGTTGTATTCTGTGCTGGGGGTATAGAGCGGCAGGTAGTCTTATTCAAGGAAAGTCTCCAATTTCGGAGTCTTGGCAGCATTCTAGATGTTCCCATTGGGTTTTCATATTTTCTGCTTGACACCAACAGCGATTGTCCCAGTAGCAGCCAGGAAAAACTTCACATTTGAAATCCCCAAGGAATTGTAATATGAAGATTTGAGACTAAACTCAATTCTACCTTAAGTCCATTAGAAAATTACGCCACAGAGGGTGACAGCCCCGTGAAGGTCAGCAAGAAAGTACACGTCTCCTCTCAAAGAGTCGAGTTGTTTGGCAATGCACCTCTAAGTGGGTGGTCACTTCCATCATTCCATCTAAAGCTACCTATTGGTGAGAGAACCAAAGCGAACAATTACAGTAATGGAAAGATGAAAAGCACTTTAAAAGTACGTGAAAAATTACATGAAATTGTTGAGAGGAAATGGAAGGTAGTTGAGATATACTATCTATAGTTCAGTTGAATACTTAGGGATTTTTATTTCACCGTAACGCTCTTGTTTGTGATTACTGGCTGTTCCTGTTCCACAAGTCGAATTTCAGACTTTAATCCATAAGTGATATCATATCTAATTAATATTATACTATATATATATATATATATATATATATATATATATATATTGTCAGGATCTAGGTAGTCCGGCTGGTTAATATGTCTTGTGTATTTCAGTGATGATAAGGAAAGGTAGCAATCTCCAGAGGATATCGCTGCCTGTGTATATAGTTTCCATATGGTGTGTCTACAAGAGACGATTGCTAATAGAGGGATGACTAATACGGGACGAGACCATAGACGAGTCACGTGAAGAGTTAGTCGAATGATATGAGGTCCCTAACATATATATATATACATATTGTAAATATTATTGTAGCACGTCGATAGCCCATCTTATACTTATAAGGGTCTTCACCCCCTGCTTATTTTCTTCCAAAAAAGAATTATATACTTTGGTATGAGGTTTACGTTCATTCACTTAATTAAAATTAAACTTTACAGCATGAACTGACGACAACGATGTAACGCGTGTTGGTCCAGAAGAGGCGATGGAAGAGGCAAAACAAGAAAGGAATGTAGCTTCGGTATTATGTCCTTCCCATATACGTCCACTTCTTCCCGAGGCCCGTGTTTATCCAGGATACTGGCGTAATGATTTCTGCAAGTCGCCCCTCTATGTCACAAATACGTGGATAATTCTGCAAATTGTATGTTGAAGTATTAGCTACAAAGAAGGTTGTAGAATGGAAATTGTTTGGAAATTGTCGATTGAAACTTATAGGTAGATAAAATAAAACTGTTCAAACGTAAATCCGGGTAATCCCGGTCAAAAAAGTCACATTCAGCATTAATATTATATTCCGTTAATTCTAAAATAGCACCCAGTAAAATTTCTAATCTCCCAAAAATCTATAACCTCCAGTCTATAAAAAAAGAATTCAGGCCCAAAAGGTAAAAAAAATCATACATGTTGTTTGGTTAGAGCGCGCTCTAGTCATGTAACAGAAGAGACTTTCTTTGCAGAAAGTGTTCTATAACTCACCAATGTCGCCCTTTTGTAAAGTTGGCCACATGACTGATAGGAAAATTTGAAGCCCATAAATCCAAACTGGTGAGTCATTGCCAAATTCCTTGTGTTCTCGTCAATCCAATATAGCAACAGATACAGACAGGCCCGGTTTTCTGGTGTAGGTGACCTTCATGGGATGGTGGTGCACCTGGGGCAACAACGACAAGGTACCTATACCTTCCAATCGTGTAAGAGTCTGCATCGCACGACGCAAAGGTCCTCAAATAATCCTCGGCATGAAGACGTTGCTCAAGTATCCGCGGTTCTAGTTTGTGTTCGGAAAGTCCACTTCGCATACAAAATCTGATCAACCTTGATTCCTTCCAACACATTGCAACGTGAAGATCTGAATTCTCGTGCCTGCGCCAGTTAGTAGGGTGCTTTCAGCTAGATTATCCACGCATTAGTCATCAGATCCTCAAAGACCGTAGAAAATGACTACAACCTGATACATAGCGGTTTTGGAACTTACCGTATGCACCCATGAGGAATGTTAAGTCTCTGTGAATAGTTAAAAAAAAAAGGGGGCGGGCCAAAAAAGCCAAAGTCGAGTCTGAATTATCCACATTAAGCGCCCTTTGAACCACCACACCTAAAGCAAAAGAACAATTCGAGCACTACGGGCCAATTCCTTGAGATCCCTCATACACTGCGGAATGATCTTACATCCTCTCAAGTTGACTCTCAACCTCGAACCCGGGCCCAAATGACGAGGTCCTCGGAATATACTGGCATCTAGAAGATTCAAATACGTGTTGCCGCTAAGATCTAGCACCTTAAGGTTTGGAAGTGCCAGTGCCAAGGTGAATGTCGAGTTGTCACGCAAATCGGCAACACCAAAGGAGGAAAGCATGTTGTTCGAGAGATCTAGCTTCTCCAACGAAGATGGGAGTTCACGTAGGTATGCAGAAGAAATAGTGGAGATGGAATTGTCCGCCAAACAGAGGGATTTGAGATGAGCAGGCCATTTCATGTTCACGGCAGGCTCGGTGGAGGCGCGATTGGCAGTGGCCAGCAAAAGGGCATTGTCTCGTAGCGAGAGGTGCTCAACGCTGGGCAAGTGCTTGAACACGGCCTCCCATTTGTGGGGAAACATCTCACCGATCTGGGTTTTCTGCACCGCAAGCGACCGGATGTTGCAGTGGGCCAACCGCGTCAAATTGACCAACGCGTTCAACACCGCCACCAGCATCAGCGTGGGCGAGGATTCACGCGAGCTCTCGCCATTGAGTTCAACCGAAATCTCGCCAACCGCTCCAAAATACTTGGGTGCCCAGGGCGCGGAGATCATCTCCACAAACGTACAGAGCGATTTCTGGAAATGGGTGTGTTCACGCATATCGCGGGAGAGACGGAACTCAAGACGCCGTGGAACATTCGCAAGGAACATTTCGTCTCTGCAAAGTGCAAGCATCTCTGCTGGCGTAGCTGCCAGATCACAGTCTTGGGGCATGTTTGTATGGCCGCATCCCACGTCGTTATTGATGTACACCACCAGGAAATTTCCGTAGAGACGTGCGTAGAGCCAGCCCACCGCCTGGGAATAATGGATCGCGCTGTTTCCCTGGGCCCATGGTTGTGTGTGTTGAAGTTTCGATAGAAGCTGACGAGATTCCAAAGGCAGAAGCTGATTTAGTATGTGCACGCCTATCTCTGGAGGAACCAACTGCGATAAGTCAGAATCCATGATGAATGTGAATTTCTTGGGTTTTCTTGGGTTTTCTTGGGTTTTCTTGGGTTTTCTTGCGCTGCTGTTGCTGTGGTTGCGCTGTTGTTAGGTTGATGTCCTTTTGCCTAAACGGTTTGCCGTGCTATTTGGTTAGTGTAGACACTGTTCGGTGTTCTTCTTCCGAGATAAAGATAATGCGACCTTAGTGGTTCTTTATAGAGGTGGTGCGAGCGATGGGGTGGTGCACACAGCAGAAACCGCGTTCGGAGCCAAAGGTCATACGAACGCGAGTTGAGAAAAAAAAAGTTTCTTTTTGACGTGCTTTAATTATTTGTTGCTTTGTTTGTTTCGCTGTTTTTTGTTTCGCTGTTTTATGTTTCGCTGTTTTTATTTCGCTCTCGTTTCGGGTATTGTTTATATTTCTGTTTCTGCTTGTTTATTTAGAAGTGTTTATTCTGGCCTCGGCATTTCTGTGTGACTATGTTTTTGTTAAAAGAATGTGGTGCTTTACTGTCAACCACCATTGTGTGAAGAATACAGTACAATTGGTCTGGTGTGCGATGTGCGGTGTTGATGTTCTGTTGGTAATGTGGTGGCTTCTATTGGCAGCTTTGCTGTCGCATTAATTTAAATGAATAATGTTGTGCGTCTCTCTGATCACTACGCTATGCAAGTATTTTTTTTTTTTTTTTTTTTTTTTTGATCCTCAACAGTCACAACCTCAACAGAACCATATCCTTTTGGAGTCATAGCTTGTACACGTAGAATAGTAAGATATTAGCAGGATCTTCCTCTCCATAAAAATTTCATCCTGTTCCTACCAAGTTTTTCCAGTAGTGGTGAGTGTGTGCATGTTTGGAGTAACTTAAATCAATAAAAACCAAGGTATATTTTCACTCGTACCTGTTTTTTTCTTCAAGACTTGAAATTATAAACTCGTCTCTATCCTTCCGAGACTCCAAGTTTACTTTCGCATTCGGCAGGCAATAAATCGTGCTTGGAAAAAAATTGGGGCATGAGTATTTTTTTTTTTTTTTTTCGTTTCAGAAACAATAAGTTCGGGCTATAAAAGAACTCTACGGCATTTCTGGCTAGGAGAATGAGGAACAACGCCCGTCAGGATCTAATTTCGCACTTGTTTAACTCCATTATTATCCTCAATCTAATAATCTTGCTTTCTAAAGTAGCCTAACAATTATATTTAGATATTGCTACGTATATTTGGATTGAGATCAGGTGAAATCTTTCATGTTTCTGGGCTGGTGAACATTAGCATCTACACAGAGCCCTTCAACTAAGGCTCCTGGGTTCCCGTGAAGCCGAATAGTATCTCTTTTTTAATTATATCACAGGGACACGCTCGAACCAAATTCCATTCTCAATGAATCTGATCATTTTTCATTTGTGGTATTCAAACACCTCTTCAAATACATTAGCACTCATCCTCCCTCCCCCAATAGGGATCAACCGTCACAGCCCATGGACAGGAAAACAAGAATACTAGAAATAATTTAAGAGAGACAGGGCTATAGAAGAAGCTCATAGGTGGATGATCTATGTCATCGCGGTCTTTTCATAATAGATTCTCCCCGTCAATCACACATGGCACTGACATAATTCCAAATTGATGACAAACCCATGGGTATCCCAAAAAAGCTGAGAATATCTCCATATCATGGACCAATTTTACCATAACACGCAAGAAAGTTGGTTTCTTTGTTTGTGTAATGCGACCACCTCTCCTTTTGCAGACCCACGACGAACATCACCCTCTCGTTTGCCCCAACCACATCGGCTGATCTTTTCGTGGATAGCATCAAAACACAGATTCAAACCAGTGAATCCTCCATATGTGGACTGGAATTACGGCACGTGATTCGTTCCTTCATAAAGGTGCTTGGGGTTTCGTGCTTTGTATCAGCAATGATTGAAGCACAGGAGCATGCCGTACATGCGGTTTTAGCTGGGGGGTTGACTGAATGCGACGATTGGTACGGGGTCAGACTGCCGAGGCACCACTGTTACGAAATTTGAACCCCGAAATCCCCCTTAGAGTCACTGGAAACTGGTATGAAAGCCTCTAGGTTTTCTGTTTCGACTTAGGCGCGATCGTTATGTATCAAATGAAGATGCGTGAGTGTAGGAAGGAGCATTGCCTTCCGTCGGTGCTTTAATGGTTCATCAACACCTGTTGAATAAGAACAACGACCGCCACTTTGAACTTTGGTGACGTTTAAATATCTCCCGACAGTATATCTCCCTACTCACAAGACACTGCAACACACAATAAGATTCATGCGCCATACTCCCGATCCAATTTCATGTTGAACTGTCTGTTTTTCTCATTCACATACTGCTTATCGGCCACGGTTCCAGTGCGACGTTTCTGTTTCCGTTCACTGGCCTCCTGTAGACTTTTGACCACAGCATCCACGTCTTCGACAGCAGGCAGTTTCGTTGAAATGCCATTCGCGGCATCGTCCGGCGCGTGCTTGCTTCTCTGGTACTTTTCGAGGTCTATGGTGCGTTTTGCTGTCTCTTTGGCATAAGTTGCTGCTGCAAGACTGGTCATATCCTTATATCCAGATAATGCTGATTTCTGCTGCGACTGCAACTGAGGCTTGTCGAGTTTCGCCCATTGCTCTGCAGTCCAGTCCATCGGGTCTTGTGGCAAGCTTTCTAGTCCGTATACATGTGGCTCGTCTTCCTGGGTGGTCTTGTTGCCATCCACATCTATACTAAGAGCATCCCGTTGAGAGTTCCTATACTTAGCAGCCTCGAGGTGATTTTTTCGCTGAGCATCGATTTTATCCCTTTTGAGAAGATCCAATTCATTTCTGAGAGTTACTGCAGACATCACGGGGCTGTTTTTGGCTTAATGGCTTATTGGCTGCTTGCTACGATCTCTGTCATGTATAGCAGAAATCACCCCATCTCTGGTCTCTGGGCCCCAGTGCATGTGGTGCGTACAGGACACTTCCACGTGGGAGACATTGACATTGCACATGGCAATTCAAAGTAACCGCAATCATGTGAGAGAGGTCTTTAAGGCACTTGCTTTCAATCACATACGTCGTTGTAGGAATTTCAGTTAGGAATATAGAGTGAAAAAGAAAATGTGTGAAAGTACAATGGAAAACAACACAACACAAGATAATATAATATAAAAAAAATTCGCATTCCGGAATTATTTAGCATGACCTTACCCACCCCACACCTTCAAACTTGCCATGTAGTATGGCGCAGAATGTGTGCACACCCACTCACGCCACGGGTCCGACCCGGGAACCCGGGAACCCACCTTGACTCCACTACTTGTCACGTGTAATATTACATATATACATGAATAGTATAAATAAGAAATAGATTCCGGGCAAGAAAATGAGGGTGATTTGGGAAAACTTACTAGGTTAGATTTTATTTTTCTTTATCTTTATCTTTATCTTTATCTTTATCTTTGCCCTTTTGTCATTCCCGTTCTCCTTTCACACACATCACTCTCTTCTCAAATAGAAAGCTTAGAAGTTATTTCCTCTATTCATTGACTATGACTACCCCCTCCCCCAAACTTAGAAAAGAACAACAGGTGCTAGAATATGTTCTTTCAAACCCTCAAATTAAAGGGTCGCCCGAAAAAGTTCTTGCCGCAATCGAAGAGTTCTCTTTGAGAGATCCCTTGATCATTATTGGGAAGTATAAAGGAAAACTTGTGTTGAATGCAATCAAAGAAAAAGAGCCCACTATCATGTTGGAATTGGGATGCTATGTGGGATACTCGGCCATTCTCTTTGGTTCAGAGTTGGCCAAACAAAACATCACGTATTCCGACCGTTGCAACACCCCCGCCAAATACTTCAGCTTTGAAATCAGCAAAGATTTTGCAGAAATCGCCAGACAAATCGTAGACTTCGCCGGCCTTTCAAGCACTGTCGAAATCATTGTGGGTGCTGCTGGACGTACGATTCCCGAATTCCAACACCGACTCAAAAGTCAGTTTCCCAAATTCACCCCTGCGGATATTGTTTTCGTCGACCATGCAAAACACCTCTACTTACCAGACTTGAGGGTATTAGAAACTACAGGCTTGATTGCGCCAGAAACAGTGGTTTTGGCAGACAATATCTTTGTTCCTGGGGTCCCCGATTATGTTCAATACGTACAGGGGAGCCCCGAGTATCGCCGTGACCATAACGAGACCGTGAAGAACATCAGCAACCCCAATTGTGAAGGCAGGTGGAATATGCTCTACGATTCCAGCACTGTACCTGTAGACAACCCAGAAACTGGAGTCAAGGATGCAGTCGAGATCACTAAATGTGTATCCTACTTGTCTGGATAAGAATTTGCTGAAGGTGTTTGGTGTGGGTGTTTGGGGAATCCACGAAAACCATTGAGTGGCACAATTTTAGCAATCTGTTGTCGAACCTTTGATCAGGAAATCTTCCTGCCCATAATATGAAATGCAATTGCCATAATGTGCATATATGTGTGCATGGATTGGTCTGTGAGTATCCTTTTGTAGCCTTTTTAAGTATCACGCAATATCATTTAGTTTCATACATCATCCATTATCATACATCATCCATTATCATACATCATCCATTACCGGATTCCACGCCTCAAATAATCCTCTCATGCGTAATGCGTGGGCAATCCGTTGAAAGTTTTGATGTTTGTGTCAAGATTCGGGTGATTAAACTCATGAAGCATTGTGCCCCCTAATCTCACATCCACAATGAGACCAGGAACTATACTGTACGTTCGGTAAAATAAGATGCCATTGCTTTGGAACTTGAAGTTCACTGTCCACCTGATGAATTCGTCGCCATATTGTGAGTACTGAAACTTGGCTACCGGCGTTTTTTCTGGCACGTGTGCTACCCAATAATTGTTAGTTTATGTAATTGACAGAGCAACCTGAATAGATCAACTCCGAACTTGCATAGTCTTCATTTATCACCAATTCTATAACAGTAAACCGAGCCTGTTCGGGTACTCCAGTTGCAGAGTATCTCAACCACAACATCTTGCTGAATCGTCACGTTCTATTTTATGGTATACCCATTAAATTAGAAGAATTGCTGCAGAAAGAAGAGTTCCAGGATATTGAGGGCTTCTCTATTTTATTATAGGTAGGGTTAATTCCACTAGTAATAGAACAAGCCTAATTTACTCAAGCAATCCTGATATTGCTAACTCTACCAATTCATTCCTCCGTGGTGAGACTTCTACTGAAGGTTTCATATCAGTTCTATTTAACTTTTACCTACAACCAGTTTAGCCTCCCTCGGAAGGTGTGGTCCGATATATTAGTCGGCTCACTCCCACCACAAAATATATTTTCGTGCCTGTCAAGTGTCCCACGCCTGTGTAGTCAATGCGATTAGACAAGCAGATAATAAATAAACAGAGGATCCTGTTGAGATATAGTTACGAACATAATTATTGTTTATAATCTTTTTTCAAAGCTTTTTGGATATCAAACACCTGGACTGTGTAATGAAGGCTTCGTTTTTTTCGTGGTGGCACATGCAACACTCTCATCTTTTGATACCATTTGGATGCCTCAAAGACTGCCAATGATATGCAAGCGCACAAAATGATTTAAACACTGGTATTAAAACATCAAAATAACATTGGCTAGTTCTTTTTTTATGTGTTTGGAAATCTTTAAACCATTCTTCTTACAATAACTACTTCTCCTAGCACCTTATTCCATGGACTCTTGTCTGGTGAGCTTGTGCTTTACAACACCAGATGTATCGCGATTTTCTGCTTCGCATACAAACTTTGGTACAATTCAGGGGATGGAAAGATTTTAACCGCAATAATTCATCTCCAAACTCCTATGACCAAGACTCGGTAAGGAAGGTTCATCGATCCATGTATTACAGCGTTTTTCTTTTGTGCTAGCCGAATTTTAAGCAAGGACATAGAGAGTGAAGGTTCCCTTGCTATTGTTCTCCACTGGAGTGCTTTGTTTTTTGTAAAGTTATTAGGAATTTTATCCCTTTGAAGATGCTGTTTATGTTATGGGAAGTTTAGTTAATTAAATCTTCAAAATATGAAAACCACTTTCCAAAGCCACCTTCATTCTTGTTCGAGTACTGATCTTATAAACCCCAAGATACGTGGCGGGATTTTTCAAGTGGTAAGCCATTGAATACGCGAGATTTCGCAAGTGTTCCTAATAAGTTTACCGAGTGTATTTATTTGATTTTATGTGCCTGTTTCTTTTAATATATGTCATAAAG
This sequence comes from Metschnikowia vanudenii, assembly GCA_030583145.1. Taxonomy (NCBI): domain Eukaryota; kingdom Fungi; phylum Ascomycota; class Pichiomycetes; order Serinales; family Metschnikowiaceae; genus Metschnikowia; species Metschnikowia vanudenii. The sequence goes on from JAJMHT010000148.1 coordinate 39,472, forward strand.
TGATTTCAGACGAGCTTTTATGAATCTGACAGCAAGTAATTACCACACCAACATGGAAAAATAACCTTAAGTTTGTCATTGTTATGAACGATCTTATACTCGAAGCTTTAGTTTCACCCACCAAATCCTTCAGGAGAAATTTGCTTGGAAATAATTGATAAGTACATCTGGTGTTATTATATCTTCAATGCTCATTCTGAAACTTACACACTATAGTCAGGTGGACACTCGCAGAAGGATCCTTTTTCACTTGTTGGTACAATTCCTTAGACAATCCACCCCATTATATTCCCTTTGCGATTTTTTCCTTTCGTTCTGAATTATTTTTTGGTTCTGGATTATTTTTTACTTCGTATAAATACAAATATAAAGTTTGTAAAAGTCCCACTAAGTTTTGATTTTTCGACTTCCGCGGTCTATTTCTCATTCAAAGAACAAATTACAATATCCCCACTAAAAGAAAGAATAATGCCAAAAAACGAAAACAAAAACAAAAACAAAAACAAAAAAGTCCTCTAAATTATTAAGTTTTTAAATTCCTAAGAAAACCTTCTCCAAAACACCCATTTTCTCCCTCCAACGATCTTTTTCCAATAAAGATAGGCTCGTTCTTGATCTCATCCTGCAGACACCGTCCACCGCCTTGCAAGATCTCGTCTACTTATCCATATCATGGAGCAGCCCCAGTGTTCACTCTAAAGACACGTGAAACACCACACTAACCATATTAACATGACGGACCTCACACCTATATTTTCACAGTGTGTAAGTATTGTGTCGCAAGAGCTAAAAAAAGACATCAAGCTCATGTCCGATGCGGAACCACGGCCGTTCGTTGTCTCAGACACCTTCTCTACTGAGTGCCACGAAGTATACACCAACCTAAACAAATTGGCCACTTTCGTTGGCGAAGTCAGGCCACTCTACCTTCAGATTAACGACGAGTTCTCCCGGCTCGATCATGGACCCAAACGCGAGCTTAGCCAGGCCGATAAACAAAGCATTGACGAGAACTTCAAGCTTAAGGTGCAGCACATATACGAAAAGCTCAAGTATCTCCAGACATATGAACGGAAACGCGCCCAGATATGGGAATCACAGGCGGCAAAGAGCCGTGGGTTAATTCTGTCGATCTTCACACCGGGTGAATACGAGCCCCTGGAAGTCTACCATAAGACATTGGCGACGCATAGAATGCACATATTGAGATTTCTTAGTGACACCACACTGAATGTAAATAAGCAATTTGAACTGATGCAAAGGCAAAGATACAGCCGTGAACGCCAGCTCAAGCTCTTGCATATTCTGAGCTTGGACGACGCAGATGATGCAGACTTTGCCTTGGAAGATTTCAACCACAACTTGGCGTACCAGTTCGACGTCTCCGATGAACATTCCCAGCATGGACAGGATCTCACACAGCAGCTCACCCAAGAACAGATTCAGGAACTTCTGCAGGAAAACAAGGAATTGCTCACCATGAAGACGAACCAGTTCAAACAAGTGGAAAAGTTGCACCATTCTATGGTGGATATCGTCAAGTTGCAGACGGAATTGACCATGCACCTAGAGACACAGGCTGAACAAATAGACAGTCTCCTAGATAACCAAGACCAGATCGATGTTGATTTACGCATGGGAAACCGCAACCTTTCCAAGGCCACTGATCGCAATAAACGTGGCTCCAATCTCATTGTAACCACATGCATCGTGCTAGGACTTCTACTTCTATTTGTTGATTACATCTCATAATCTAAATACCTGACGCTGCTTCACATTGAGCACACCACTATCATTCGGTCTTGGTAACGACTCCCGCGCCGATAGTGATCCCTTCACGACGAAGCACTACCCGGCCCAAGGACTTGTTGTCGTCGAATTTCGACACAGGAAGCTTTCTATCCTCGAGAACTTCAATGACAATCTCTGCATTTTGCCTCGAAACCAAGTGCATCTTCTTCTTTTTGGCACCGTTAGTCTTTATCACTTTGTTGACGCGTGCAGCTACCGAGGCGTTGTTCCGGAACAAAACAAACGGAGTTCCCACCAATAAAGGCTTGCTCATGTTGAAAGTATTGATGTGCGCGCGGAACTCCTTCACTGAATGCACTGAAGACTTCAAGCTCAGTACGATGTCGCCAATCGATAAATCATCGGTACTCTTGTTTTTGAGCTGATTGACCTTGAAAGTCATCAGGACTATTTGTCCTTCCACGGCCACATTGACCGGCTCGCTGTTGAACCGAACCGATTGCACCTGTAGTTGGTCTTCCGTAGGGTGGATGCAGATGGTTTCTCCCGGCTGAACCATTCCCAGGGAGATCTTGCCCTTGATTTTGAAGTCCGAATTGGTCACATCGTATATATCGTTAATCGCAAGGTTGAAATCTCTGTCGAACAAAGTTTCTATAGGTGTCTGTAGCTTCTCTGATTTACCAATTTGCTCCAACTTTTCAATCAACGTGGGTCCTTTATACCAGGAAAACTCCACCACGCTATGGTCATTCTTTACCACATTGCATCCACTCAATCCGGAAATTGGAACAAAAGAGACGTCTTCCTTGTTGAACCCGATTTCGTCCCCGGTCAAAAACTGGCCAAGCTGCTCTTTTATATCGTCAAACCTGCTCTCGCTCCAGTTTTCTTTATCTAATTTGTTTACCGCCACGCAGAGTTTGTCGATACCTAAATTCTTTGCAATTATGGCATGCTCTTTGGTCTGTCCATCCATGAGAAACCCTGCCTCGAATTCTCCTGTGATAGCGTCCACAACAAGAAGCGCAGAGTCTGCTTGGGAGACACCTCCAATCATCTGAGGCACGAAATCCTTATGGCCTGGGGCGTCTATGGCCGTGAAGCGAGTTTTGGGTGTTTCAAACGTAGTTGCACAGATATCTATGGTCACTCCACGCGATCTTTCTTCAGACGTCTGGTCCATGACCCAGGCCAAAGCAAAGGAGCCTTTGCCAGACTTCTCGGCCTCACGCATTAATTTGTTGACCGTCTTGGCGTCTACAGTGCCCAAGTCGTACAATATCCGACCCATAAGTGTCGATTTTCCGGCATCCACATGGCCAATAATGACAAACGACTCATTTGGTTTTGTGAAGTTAGGGTTTTTCGCAAGTTCTTCAGTGACATTGATATTTTTGAATGGCTTGGTTTCAATTCGTTTCGCAACACTTGATTTGGGCTCACTTTTTTCGGGGGTTTCATCCTTGATGTTTAAGTCCTTGACGCCTTGCTCAAATGCCTGTTTCTGGGCATCCAAGACCTTGTCGTCTGGGCTTGGCAGATTGAAGTTCGACTTTGCCTTGGCTATATTGGGTTCTCTGTTAGTATATGCATTAAACAACTGGCTTGAGAGTCTTCTTCTTTTGTTTAGGGTTTCTAGTTTATGCTGTGACTGATTTTTGTCATTTTCCGCTTCGCCCGCAAATAGTAGGAGAGAAACACGGTTTTGAGGCCCATGAAGAATCCCTGATTGGTCCACCAAAAGCTCGAAAGATAGTTGTTGCAGGGCGCTCCGCTTTAAGTCTGCACCTTGCCTATCCACCAAAGGCTTTGTATCTATATCCATGGGCTCAACAGAGTCAGAATCAGGAATGTTCATGGAACCAGGCGCTTGACTGGACTCTGATTTGGATTCGGGCTTATTCTGTTGAGATTTCTTTGCGTTCTCCAATTTGCGTCTAAGTTCCAAACCGCCACCATTCACTTTTCGGGTCAATTGGGCCTTGCCGCTCTCCAGAGACTCCACATTGATTTTGAACTGCCCAAGGGCACCAAATCCCCTTGCCTTTCCCTTTGCTAGTGAGCTCAATTTTGAGGGTGCGGGGGTATCGGCCACGTCGGACATGGGCCCAGCTGATTCATCCAGTTTAGTCGCAAAACTTTCTGTTTTTCCGCCACTCGCTGATGCCCTTGTCTTTCCAAGAGCAGATAGACGTGAGACTTTGCTCGTTTCGGGAGTATCTTGGGGCCTTTCTCGATCTAGTACGCCTGACTGTGGCGAACGGCCAGCTTTAGCTCTCAGTTTCGCGAGCATGGCTAATTTGGACATTTTTGGGCACTGAAAAACGTTTTCAAGTGTACTAGCAGCGTCTAAAGAAAAAAAAAAAACTCCACAAAATCTATCTTCAACAAAAAAATGTGGTAAAGCACGAGAGGGTTAAGGATCCAAAAGAACTCAGGTAGTATAGAGTGAGCAACTTGAGATGGTGAGACAGTGGGGGTTCAAAGAGCAGGAACGGAAAAAAAAAAAGACAGAAAAAAAAAAAAACCTAAACAAGGAACAAAAAGAGTAAAGAATCCTAACATACCTTTCTTCTTTGGAAATATGCGTTTGAGCTCGTCAATGGCCGCAGCAACCTCGAAGTAGTTATAATAGAGGGCCTCTTTGATATCAAGATCTTCAATCAGCGAGTTATACGTTGCGAGGTCAGCCTTGACGGATGGAAGTGCCGCATACAAGGCATCGTATTCTTCGTTGGTTAAGGAATCCTCGTTGAACTCTTCGTCACCAGAATAGTTATCGTAATCGTCATCCATGCTGTGAAGGTTTTGAGGGTAAGGTCAAAGAAAAAGAACTGTTGCTTTGGTTAGGATTTCTTGGAGTTTTGTGATGGTGCGAACTGAGAGGCAAGAAGGCGCACCTCACTAGCACCGGGATCACCAAGATCAGTCCAAGTGGGCGGATCAATTTTTTCCAACAAGAGGACTTGATTCACAAAATCATTCATAGTAGGAGTAACCCTAAAAGCAGCAGTAGGAATAGGGTTCTCCAGATGATTAGGTCCTTCGTCCATAGACTCACCAGAGTCTGAAGCATCATCATCAGGATTTTGTCCAACAGGGTTGGAGTTATGTTTCTTGTTAAAGTTAGCACCAAGGCACCAGGAGTAGTTCTTGTATTGGCCATAATAACTAAATAAAAAAAAGGTGTTCACAAATATTAGTTCAAATATCGGTTGTTCTCCAAAAGGTGATATAGCTGTTGAATTAGAACAGATCTATATAGTTGAAGGAAAAAGTCAACTAGGAGAATGTTTACTGGTAGTACATCCCCAATGAAGAAATACAAAGTGCTCATTTCATCAGTTAAGCATTCATTTGCATATGACAAGTACTCTAAGTAATTCAAGTCCCATTATTCCCACTAATGAGGAAAGCCTCTTGTTTAAACATTTGTGGGGATATCAATATGAACAATGAAAACATTCGTTTCATTCATGAGGGAAACCGTCAATATCATACTTAACGCGCATGTAAGCCAGCATGAGGAATTCCATTCATAAAAAGGACCAATCCTGGATATATTTGTTCTGGAAGCGGACTAAGTGTTTTTTTAAAAAAAAAATATTGATACCCACGAGGTTCGAACTCGTGCCTCCGAAGAGACCAGGAAAGTATGGTAAGGTAACCTTACCCTGGCGCCTTAGACCACTCGGCCAGAGTACCAATCAGATTGTTGTATTTTGTTTTTAGGCAGCACAGAAAGAGTAAAGTGAAAGGTCTAGTTCTCACATAGGGTTTTTGAACTTAATTTGATTGAGTTTTTTTTTTTTTTTGGCTACTTATGGGCAAAGCTTCTTAATCAGGGGGAGTAAAAGGATTCCAGAAAGGAACCACCGGGGTTCACTCCAGTAGAAGCAGACGAGTTCAAACTGGTGAACTTCAAGTCTATTTACTGAGGCGTCGGGAAGCTTTTAAATTCAAGGCAATGATTTTGGATTGGGCAGAGGTCTTCATGAGGGGTCACTCCCATTGGGAGACCTTGAGTGTGATTCTTGGGTTACACCAAGCGTCATACACCTGATCTGAAGTTGTGAACTTGTTACAGGTTTTTTCTATAGCTTCTATAGTCTTTTGTAGTTGGAAGTGCTGGTCACTTTTCAATTACAGCTTGTAATGAGATGTTTCTTTCAAAAAAAAAAAAAAAAAAAAAAAAAAAGTCTGGAAAACTATTTTGAAGTTAAAAAAAAAATGAAGTAATACCTTCCAAGAAGTGGCAAATGTTTTGAAAAGCATGCTACAAGGAAAAGTCGTTGTTGATGAATGATTTCAGTGTCATGTCTTCAGCTTTGGGTCATATTCACCAATGTTCTACCGCAGATATCATATATGTTTAAAGAAGTCTAGGACAGATACCATCTCAACTCACGTATAAAAAATATACAACAATTGTGAAACCGTGGAATATTTGTGGAAAGAATTCAAGTTGACAAAGCAACTCAAAGAATTATTGGCGCCAGGCAACTCGTCATTTGGCAACTCATGAATTTTGAAATGGTTTGTTCAGACCTTAAAAATGGTGTATTTTGCGAGATGAAGGTTCACACTCTATCCCTTTCGGATTAATGAAACGAAGAAGGATGAAAGGGAGTTGAACCAATTGGGACGAGAACAGAACCAAGTTTTCAACAGAGACATGCCAAGATGGCTTTTTTTCTTTTTTTTTTTTTGGGGGGAGAGCTACTGATGGATTTTGTTGGTTTGTCGAAACGGTCCACCATGTCTATTCTTCCAGACTCCGAGCAAAAATCGGAAGCATTGCAACCGAACCTCACAAAAGCATGAATTTGAAACGAGTATTCAAATTTAGAAAGGTAACTACAAGCTGAAACAATCAAAGCAGTGGTTATGATTTAGGCTTGTCAAAGTCAGGGTCCTTCTGTACTGTAGCGTAAAGTGCTATGGATTTTTCTAAAAATATTTTTTATATAATGCAATTTGTCTCTTTACCCCATAGACGGTAAGAATATGGGCCAATTTACACTACCAATAGAAATTATTTTTATCATTGTGCAACATCATACTTTGGTATATTCGCGTGGATGTATCCGAAGAGAGTTGATGATCATGTCCCTGATACTCAAACCTTGTCATTCTTGTCGGCCTCAATGAGTTTGGCTTCATTTTCGTTGGTCTCAATAAGCTTATCTTGATCGTCGAGGGCTTCAATTTTGTTAGCTGGAGAGGATTGACCAAAGGCGAACGAGCCATGGAATGCCTCACTAAACCAGAAACTGCCTCTTGTAATACCGTTCTCGGTCTTGACTTCGGTTGGGGACCTGGGGTTAAGGCCGGCAACTATGCTCTTGAGTTTGTTCATGAAAGAAGAATCTTCAATTTCAGACATCTTGATTCTGGGTTTATGCTACTTTAGTCTTGTTTTTTTTTTTTTTGCTCTTTGGCATTGCCTCTTTATATACATGAGAAATTGTGGCAGGGTGGCAATGCCGAACGGCTGTATGGCGCGGGAATGTCGTAATTTGCAGGCTTATCGCTGAAATACAGAATGACAAGGTTATAAATACAGGAACTTGTGTTCCGTGGAAGAAAAAGCCGCGGCCAAATAAACGTCAATGAGCGATTTTTTTGATACGGCCGATTGCGCATTCTTTAGTTGAAACCACACTTCTTAGAACCAACAATACTGCCATACATCAATCTTTCTCCATGTAAATGAAAAGAGAAAGGAATTTCCCATGTGCATACACATGAATTATACATGAATTTGAAAACACTTGGACGCTTGTTGAAAATGTTTATTTGGTGTCACTCGCTTTTCCGAAGTAAGATTTGGGGTAAGGAGGCAAGGCAGTGATGGTCATTTTAGCACAAGTGGATACGGTTTCTATACCTTGGCTCAGAATATTACTCTAACTAAAGCTTTTTTTTTTTCTGTTTGGCATAAATTTTCGAACTCGTTTTCATTTCTTTCATTGATGCTTTTCAGGTAATGTGTATGTAATGTGCCCTGAGGCACTGACTTACTCCAATATAATGGCCTGAAAAAATTATTCAAAACAGTGTGAAGTGGAATAATACGATGTCGAGAAGTTGCTTTTCTGACTGTCCACTTATATTGCTGCACGCTTGAGCCAAATGAAAAGCGTTTTGGTGTTTATTTTTAAATGAAGAGTAGACCCCCAAAGTGGTAAAATACAATTTTTGGCCACAGAAAAAAACAGGAATAATACCCTGGATGAATGTCACAACTTCGCTTGCCTTGGTGTGGAAGGCCTCACCAAAGAAGCAGTTTTCTCTAGTGGTACCATTCTCGTTCTTGATCTCGGTCGGGGCTCTGGAAAGTTTCTTACTATTCTGTTGAGGGAATTCACAAAGGAAGCGTTTTCAAACTCAGACATTGTTGATTTTTAGTGCTTGATTTTTTCTAAAGAAAACAATACTAAATATAGAAAAAAAAAAAAAAAATCCTAAAATATGTCTGGCTAGGCCACTGAGACATCATAGACCCCGACTTTCACAAGCCTGAATCTCTCTTCCCTTCCATAGTCGCTGCATTGATTGTGTCAACTTGTCCCTGCCTTGCTACTTTCCAACGCACGTTTCAAAGGCTTTTTTTGGAGAGGTTGGAGATTAATGTCTCCAATTTTCTCTCGGCGTCTGGAAGAATAGACATGGCGGACAGTTTCTTTTTTTTTTAAAGAAACAAATGGTATTATAGAAAAAAACCTACAATACCCTTTTTTTTTTTTTAAAGAAACAAATCGTATTATAGAAAAAACTATATAAATATAGAAAAAAACCTACAATACGTCTGGCTAAGGTACTGAGACACGAAAGACCCCGGCTTTCCCAAGCCTGAACCTCTCCTCCTTACCTTAGCCGCTGCATTGATTGTGTCAACCTGTCCCTGCCTTGCTACTTTCCAACGCTCGTTTCAATTCACGATTCACGAGAGGTTGGAGAACAATGCCTCCAATTTTCTCTCGGCGTCTGGAAGAATAGACATGGCGGACAGTTTCGACAAACCAATTGAGTTTGCGC
>JAJMHT010000149.1:0-47667 GCA_030583145.1 Metschnikowia vanudenii
GGGCGCTACATTTGTTTAATTTTGGCTCATATGTGGCAATGCATGACACCAAAAGGTCCATCCCAGGATTTCAATGTCATCTTTGTTTACAATCGGTAAACCTGAAGCAAATGCAAAGTCACATTTACAATGATTGTGCTTGCACCAGATATTTGTGGGATTCTCTACAAATGACATCTCTGATGAACTTGAATGTAATCTTGGCGCCATTACAAACTAGCTATGAAAATTTGCGCAAACTCAATTGGTTTGTCGAAACTGTCCGCCATGTCTATTCTTCCAGACGCCGAGAGAAAATTGGAGGCATTGTTCTCCAACCTCTCGTTAATCGTGAATTGAAACGAGCGTTGGAAAGTAGCAAGGCAGGGACAGGTTGACACAATCAATGCAGCGGCTAAGGTAAGGAGGAGAGGTTCAGGCTTGGGAAAGCCTGGGTCTTTCGTGTCTCAGTACCTTAGCCAGACGTATTGTAGGTTTTTTTCTATATTTATATAGTTTTTTCTATAATACGACTTGTTTCTTTAAAAAAAAAAAATTGTAGGTTTTTTTCTATATTTATATAGTTTTTTCTATAATACGATTTGTTTCTTTAAAAAAAAAAAAAAGACGTTTTGTAGGTTTTTTTCTATATTTATATAGTTTTTTCTATAAAACAATTTGTTTCTTTAAAAAAAAGAAAACTTTCCTTATTTTGTGCAGAAAAAGTAGTACTTATCCATTTTTAAAAAACTTTCAAATTAAATTGAAGCTTTTCTTAAGTGATTCTTTTGGGCTTTCCGTAAATGCTAAGGGCTGGTTGTTTTTCCCATTACAATATTTTATAAGGATGGGTTGTTGAAATAGACTATTAATTCGGGCGCTCGGGAGGACGACTCCGATGGGCCGATGACATAATTATTCTATTAAATTCAAGGCAATGATTTTGGATTGGGCAGAGGTCTTCATGAGGGGTCACTCCCAATGGGAGACCTTGGGTGTGATTCTTGGGTTACACTAATCTTCATACACCTGATCTGAAGTTGTGAACTTGTTACAGGTTTTTTCTATAGCTTCTATAGTTTTTTGTAGTTGGGAAGTGCTGGTCACTTTTCAATTACAGCCTGTAATGAGATATTTCTTTCAAAAAAAAAAAAAAAAAAAAAAAAGCGGGGCTCTACTCAGGCAAGGATAAGCCCAGGATCTTCTGAAAAGGTTTAGATTAATACATGGCAAAATCTTTGAAATAATATGCTTGAGGTACGGTAAATATGGGTATTTTAAGGCTCTTGTTTCCACGGGCGACCTTTTTTTTGCGAGTCCCTTTCAAGATGGGCTTCTCATCCTTGGGCGGGTTTCGAGTAGGAATTCTGAATTAATATGCTTCAAGTATTGAGAATTACTAACTTTTAAACCAGCCCAATTCCGTAAAACTGGATATCGAAGTAAGCAATCCAGAGAGGTGTACCATAATTAACAGGAAAGATCGAACCCCGCCACTTCAAGCTGAAGGCCTTTTTGCATCCAACTAAAGCTATTAAAGCCTCCTAAAATCAATCTGAGTTGTGTATTTTTTTTTTTTTTTATAAAGAAACTAACCTTGTTATAGAAAAAAACATATAAATATAATGAAGTATAATGAGAACTGTAGAGTATACAAATTTTAGTGGTGTCAATTTTGGTGCCCTGCGACTTTTTGATGTCGGGACAACCTACGCTTTACTCTATTGCACCACAATGAATGGCAGCTTCACCTATATGAAACAAGTTACTGAAGATTCAGGTTATTTTATTTTATTTTTTGTTTCTTGTTTTCGGAAATTATTACAGTATAAAATTAAGTAACTTCAAATATGTTGAAAACATTAATCCCCAATGTTTCGAGCGGTCATAGTCCATTTGACCATGCTGCGCACTCCACTCGCCTTTAGTTGAAACCGAGATTCCAAGGTTTAGAGTCAAAAAAATAAGATAAATTTTATTTTTGTTGTACGTTCAAAGTAATATACAATTTATTGTGCTATTTTTTTATCTTTAGAGACAAATTTTTTGTAGTTATTATTTTTCCTTCAACTTTTTGGTTTTTACTTTTCAGCAGCCATCACAAAGCTAACTATAAAACTCATTAACATTACGAGAACTTTGAAACTTATAATCCAAAAAAAAAAAGGTAAGTTGTATTAATATCAAACTAAAGGTTTTCCTTCAAAAGAGAAAATTAGTAGACGACTTTCTGATGTTTGACTCCGGACTCATGTTATTAACAACTCTTTTCATCCCAAGAAGACGCTCAAGCTGTCCATGTTCGGTGCGGGAGAAACTACACTCACTGAAAAAAATAAAATAAAATAAAAAAAACAAACAAACTCAAAGGCTGTATGGACTTTTATATTTTTCTTCTTCTTTTGCAGTATTTTTATCGTAGTCTTCTTAACTCTATTTACTAGCTGAGGGTTAATCCACTTTTGCATTTATTATTTTTGTTCCACCTTCAGAGGCAACCCGTGTTCCCGGAAAAATTAAGAAAAAAGAATGTCCGGATCAATCTAGCCAGAAAGTAATTTGATCTTCTTTATTACTAATTAAATTGATATTCACAAAGCTGATGACTATAGTGATCGAATTTGATATTCCTTAAAAGCATATAGAGTCAGTATGGATAAAAATTGATCGAGATTCTGGAGTCGGACATACTAAACATTGATTTAAAAGTCTTTCATTTGCAACAGGCTCTCCAAAGATTCAATTGCCCGTTTTGCCTGAATAAGGTGAAAGTTGAAAGCTTGTCGCAATTCAGCAGAAACATTTTCCAAATCTTCGAACTTCTTACCCCAAAACGTGATACCACGTCGGAAGACAAATAACTTTTCTATGTATACTTCGTATTGGGAGTCGAGAACACCACGAGAATCGTATAAAGCAAGGGCACTGACATTGATCTCAATGACTTTCTTAAGGTACTTGACGCCTGGTTCTGTAGGAACCTCATAGTGCTTCAAGTTCTGAACTGAACCCAACATGACTTGGAACAAATTTCTAACTAACCTTAGCTGATGCAAAAAGTCGTCAATTGAGTATTCTATGGATGTAAGAAGTTCTCTTAGCTTATCGATATGAGTTTCAAAACCCATAAAGTCAAAGCTCGTTCCATTTACGAAAGACCTTAAATGCCCAATAAACTCTTCCAATAGAACCTCTGCTGTCCCACTTTCATATTGAAGATCGGCATCTTTATCACGCTTTCTAGCGTGAGTGGTTTCAGAAGGAAGATTAAAGTTTCTTGTAAAATCTTTGGTAGTGACCTCCCGCAAGTGTCCAGGATGACGATTGGCTAAAAAGTTCTCAACGCTTTCGTTATTGGATCGTTCTGCTGCTGCAAAAGAGAAAATTAAACCCACTAAAATCAATGATTGAATTTTTCTCATTTTGGCTGTTAGGATTTTTACAAGCAATACAAAACCAAAACATTTTAGTGGGGTTTTCACTTGACTTATAGTCAAAAGAATGAAACTATATTATTAAATATAAATATTGTTTTTCCTGAAGGGCTATAGTATCTTTGAAGTTACGCAAGCCATAGGTTTCAGGAAATGTAATGGCATACTGAGTACTAAATCTAATAACCCAATGCTAAGCTTCCACTTGTTTCACAATCTTACGTACTTCAAGAAGGCGGTGCTCTTTCCAAGTTTTAATTAGAGAGATATAAAACAATTAACGAAATATTTTCACAGTAAAAAAAAAGCATAGAATAGCAACAAAATTCGTTCTTGGAGGCTGATTTGAGGTTAAAAATCACTCATTTTTCTTCTTCTTCTCGGGTTTAGTCTGGGAAGTAGATAATTCCAAAACTGAATTTGAGGGTTTTTTTTGGGGGGGGGGGGGGATTAAACAATAAGATTTTAAATTATTAAGAACAAGTTGAAATACTAAATTCAGATATTTCACAGCGGTAGGGGCCAATTTTCTTACCTCAGTAAAAGTACTACCTTTGTCTTGATCATGTTTTGGAGGCTTTAAAAAAAAGAACCAGCATATCACAAACCCATACACTTGGGTGCTTTACTTAATATTTCATTTTCTTTTTGGATGATTGATTCAATATTCACTCACAAATTAAATTTAAATTGGTTTTTATTACTTTCTTTAAGTCTTTAAACTTTTAATAGGCTTGGACTTATTGTTGACTTTTGATATTTTTCAATGATGGTAAATACTTACCGGAGGATAGTTTTAGCTGTCAAAGTTCAAGCAACTCTTAAATCAAAAATTTCTCAAATACCTGTTTATTTTTCATGCTATAGATGATACTCACCCCTTAGAAAGGCTTTTTCAAAAAAAAAAAAACAAAACAAAAAAAAAAAAAAGACCAAGAAAGTGTAATATCTTCTTCAACAGGTGCAAGTCCCGGTTTATTAACTAATTTATCAACGGAGCTGAAGCTTTAAGGATTCAAGGACATTCTTTACCAGATCAACTTGATTGTCGAATACACGGCGTATTCCCACAGGAACCCGATCAATTTCTTCCATTTCGTTTTCCAAAATCGATAATTTGCGGAAGAATTGGAATATTTTTATATCGAAACGATCAGTAGGAGGATCGAGGACACCAAGTGAATTGTATAGGGAAAAAGTTCGCACGTTGAGCTCGACTATTCTTCGTAAAGAATCACACCCTGGAAGCTGACATCCATTATACAGCAATAGTTTTTCGGTAGAGTCCACCATCGTTTGAAAAACATGTCTGGCAAACGAAAGAAGGTGGGTAAGTTTTTTATAGTGAGGTCCAGTCTCAATTAAGAATTCAAGGTAAGAAATCTCTTTTCGGAAGCCATCAATTTGGCCTTCAAATTGAAAGTAATCAAATGTTTCATGTGTCACATAGGCCATCATATCCTCAATGAAGAATTCAACCGACTTTTTTGTCTTTGCATACCCATTTGCGGGATCATCGGGGATTTGATCAAGAAGTATAGAGTATGATTCAGTACTCTGGTCGAAATCTCCAGTATTGAATTTTGGAAACATTTCTTTGGTCAGGATAATGTCTTCCTCATAATTACCTGCTGCTGATACCGCTGATATAGGGTAGTAAATTACAGCAGAGATGAAGAACAGATATAATTTCATGTTAGGTAGTACTTTAGGTGTTAAGAGCGTGGAAATGGTTGGTAATTTTGGCACCGCACTCGTTTTTACTAGGTAAGGGCTGATTTAAATACTGATATTTTATTAGACTTGAAATCAAAGAATTAAGTTTTTGGAATTAATACAAAAACATAAGTACGTTAAAGAACACCTCAAAATCTATAAGATAATGTTAAAAGAGAACTGAATATATCAAATTATGCTTAAGTGGAATGAATGAATGACTGGATGAAACTGAAAGCATCCATACTTGATTCCTCAAAAGTATGTCTATGTCATGTAAAGTTCGACCTAAAACCGAACTCGAAATCACTTAAAAATAAGTTTGCTTTTAATTTAATGGAATAGGAATAAAAATTCTTAAGCTTGATGGGGGGAAGGCTCGGTAATTTTTAGATTTTTCTTTTTTGGCTATGCTAGATTTTGGAATAAACATCTCCAACAGTAAAACATGACTCTCTTTTCCGAAAAGAAACGCTATAATTGGATTCACACCAATTATAAATCGAAACTTAGCCTGCTTTTTTACTAAATTGGGGTTTTGCATGAACCAAATATTCCGGTGGAATATCAAAAGAGTGAAATACCAAAGCTGACTCCCGGGCACCAGGAAGTGAAAGATCACGGAAGCAATATAATTGTGCACTAAGGGGCCCCGACTTCTTGAAAATTTAAGCAAATATTAAATTGAGTCATTGAAACACCATAAATATCGTCCCTTTGTAGATTTTAGATTCTATAGTTAATCTAGTCTTGATAGGAATGATCTAAGTGGAGATAGTAAAACGCTTCATGATACACACGTGGTTCTGCTGAAATGCGAAAAGGATCATGCAATAACACACACAAAGCAGATATGAATTTCCGACCCAGGGGAGTGAGCTCAGACCTTTTTTAGGAATTGGCTTTTATGTACCGTTTTTTTTTGTTGTTTTCTTGAACAGCTTGACCCTGTAAGATCAAATATTCGACTGTTTATGAGGAAACGCCAGCCTCAGAAACAAAATTCCCTAAACAGTGGAAAATGGTTGGGGAAATTTTCTCTAGAAGAATTTGCTTCTTGCAGTAATTGTATAATGCCATAGCCCGGATTGTTAGCTTGAAAATAGTATGTGCTAAAATAAATCTAGGAAAGTAACTGCGAAGAGTCCTTTGATTGGTTAGTAGTTAATAGATATATCATAACATGGAGCAAACTTTTCGCAAGTTATACATAGTTGCTTTATTTGATTTTAGCTAGATAGAGTCATTTTCTAGACCAAAAAATCAACATGAGTGAGCCCTTAGCTTAGTTTCCTGGCCACCCAGAAAACCTCTGGGTGTCCAACGTATGATAGTATATGATATAAAGCGTTGGAAATATATTTCCAATAAACAATCTGCCTGTTATTTTTTATTAACTTGGGCCAATGATACTCAAATGTGATTTACCTTCAATTATTGAATATGTCTTCTGCTGAAAATGGTTCTCACTAGCAAGTTTGAAACAATATCTTGTGATTTGCTTGGATTGTCTAAAAGGAAGGGCGGAATAAACATGGAATAAAACTTCAAGAAGAAGAAAAAAACATTTAACTCTTCCTCTAGTATTCTGAATTAATGTTTTCCGTTAAAGAAAACCTTTTTCCTTTGGGTGTGGTTCAGAAAGAAAAAAAAAAATTCTTCGACGAGAAATTCTATGAAACATAGCCTAAAAGACTTAAATTTGTAGATCTGGATTATCGTAAATACTTTTCTTTTAATCTCCAATATAGTTAGGGAAAATTATGTAAGTTGTGGAATGTTTCTTTGCGGAGTTTTATGTCCTTTTCAGTGGCTTTGAGGTTCGTGTGAATGAATAAATGGATAAGCGTTAAGTAAATTTGCAAATCAAGCAAGTCACAGAGAGGGTTTCAGGATGATATAGTTTCAAAGTTCCGAAAGACGAAAAGAAAGAAAGGGGGAAAGTTTTCCAGTGCTAACTAAACAGCTTCATATTCTTTTTTGTAGTTGAAATTTCGAAACTGGGTTTCATGATGTAAAGAAACCTTGTTGCCTACTGAAGATATAAGCCCATCAGCTGAGACTAGCTGAGCAAATTTTAATAAATCAGCAGAAGTATTAATGAAAATGTGAACCGGTTACGCGGAAAGTTTGGGTGCAAAAAAGCTATTGACTCTGGACATGGCGATTATGATACAGTCAAGGGCACATTTTTCTTCACTTAAAAAATAAAAACATAATCAAGAAAGCAAAGTTTACATATTACAAAAAAAAAAAAAAAAGAAAAAAAATAAAAAAAAAAAAAACAAACAGAAAAAAAAAGGATTTATCCCAGGTTGGTCCGTCCAGTCCAAAACTTAGCTACTGTTTTCTCACTAACAGTATCGTTCTGATATACGTATGGATCCAGGGTTGTGGCCTCTACAATGCATAATTGGCCAAACGGAAAAAAAGGTTCAAGTCCTTTAAGCTCACACAGGCCCAAAAGTGGTTTCTGAGATTATTTTGTCATATTATTCGCAAAATATTAGCTACATCCATATTCAACCCTTGTTTGAAATTCCTAAGATAAGTAATTTGACGCAGCCATTTGGAGCATCGAGGTGCGGATTCGGGTTACGCAGACATTAATGTTACACTAATGATGGTGAGCTCGTTTATTTTTGGGGGAGCAACTGTTTCTTTTTCTTTTTCTTTTTCATTTTTTTTTCTTCATTTTTTCATTTTTTCATTCCAAATTCATTCATTTCCCAAGTCCCTGTGACTGGATATACCTTCAACGAGAAAGTATTGATGGTGTATACTCTTGCAGAAATACAGTCAGGCGCTGCTCGTTGTGTGGGCACGCAATGAGTTTCGGGCCATGGTCCCGGCCCCAGCAACAGCTCACATAGGGAAGGACTAAACTTCAAAATCCGCCTTGTTTTCGGCATAAAATGTCCACAAGTTCACAATATAAAACACATAGACTAGCCAAAAATAACACGTTTTCCATATAAGCTTTACCAGCTCTTTTCTTGCCCGCAGTCGGTTATCTCCTACATGGACTTCACACTGGTCAATGGATTGTTTTTCCGCACTGGGCCCGAGGTCCTCCCATCAAGTTGCTCGATCTCAACCAAAAGACACTAGTAAAATACCATCAACCAACCAACTCCCCCTCAAAAAAAAAAATTGAAACACACATGCCCGCCACGATCACATACTTTTCTGTGGCACCTTCCACGGCCATTCCGGTGCGTGTATTTGTAAATCGCCAGAAATTGCTTCTGCTGAGTACCGTGGCCGTCAATGAGAAGTCTATCATCAAGCTCTCGTCGGTTAACCTGATCCGCCTAAGCAACTTTGATTTGACCAATCTCACGCTCGACATTGGGCCGCAGGTGCGGGAGCTCTTGCTTGAGACTCCGCTTGCGCAATTATTTCCACAGCGGACGGTGCTGCGCGCGTCGGTGTTGGCGGTGGAACTAAGCAATACTTGGAAATGTAGAATAGTGCTTTCTCTAGGGTACTTGGTGGATTTGAGGTACAAGTTATCGTGTATTCACACGACAGCAGATGTGCGGTTTCTTGATGAGAAGAAAATCGACCTTGATTCTACCGACCGGCGAAGCTCTGCGCTCTTGCAACGACAGGTAAAATTTGATTTTAAAAAGACCGACGCTGCTCCCGAAGACGAGGCCGTGGCTCTGGACGAGAAGAAGTCTGTATTTTATTCTCTACAAAACCAGCGGCTTCTAAACAACAAGGTTGTAGACCCCCTTGATTTATATGTGCTACATAGGCCGAGAGGTTAAGAAAGAGCCAGCTGGCCTTCAGAATGCTAATCCTCCTTATAATGGTTATGAAATTCCTCCTGTCCTATATGGCGAGGGAAAAACTTAAACATAATGTGAAATAAAATCAAAAAAGGACATGAACTTCTTTTGCTGTTCATATATATATTTATATACAACTCATCGTTTGAATTAAACCACATCGCTGATGATCTTGGATGCCTCGCGGTACGTCTTCAACAACGACAAACACTTCTCTCTCTCCATTTGGATGGTTTCATCCTCCTGGAGCAACTCATCAAAGTAGTTCTCATTATAAAGCTTCACCACGAGACGGTTCTGGATGTGCACCTTGATGTAGTTCACTAACAAGCACATAATGGACTTGGGCACTTGATCTTGCACAATTTCCCTTACGATACCGAAGTATGAGACAATCAATCTTCTGATCAACTCCGTCTCCAATTGCTCCCTTTCACTCAACTCTGAAAGATTATCTTCTTCTCCCCCAACGTTGTGCTGGTGCACCCCATTAATGGAGTGTCCTCCGTCGTGATGCGGAAGAGAATGAGAGTAGCGGTCATCAAGGTGCAAGTCTTTCATATCATGGATGGTGCCATTGTTGATGAAGTTATTGTTGAATTGCAACGTAGGCTCATGTGCTTGTGGGAACTTGAATGGTGTTGGGTGCAACTGCGCTTGTGTTTGCATGTGTTGCTGATGCATGATTGGGTCTCTTCCGAAGAAATAGTTGAAGTAAGATTCCTGGTTATGGTGTAAGGACTCCGACTTTGTAGAAAAGCTTGTCTTGATGGAGTCGCTTCTTTTATGGCGTGTCATTGGTTTCAAGTCGTCGTCTACTTGGCTCACATCTAGTTCAACAGCCTTTTCATCATCATCAATAGCTTCCTCTGCATCTTCCTCTTCCTTCGAGGGTTTTTTCAAAATACGTTGGGTTGCGAGCTTGAGTTTGGAAGACAGCTCCATCTCCCTCTGTCTGCGTCTTTCCTCCACAACCGAGCCCATCGCCTCTGCTGCACCAACAAAGTTGGGATGGTTGGTGTTGATGTACGCTTGCTGGATTTCAATCATGGACTCGACGTATTTAATAGTCGGGCCGAGTCTCTCTCTCAACAAATCGGACACCACTTCGATGAGTTTGGCTTGTAGCTTAGGGTACCTGTTCATCTCGACGCCATTGCTTGCGGTGCACACACTGTGAACGATCTTCATGAGCTCTTCATAGACCATCTCCACGCATCTACGAGAAGGTTCCTCCAACAATCTGATCTGTGGTTTCACCAACAAGTCAAATGCCAATTCAGGCACAAAGAGCGAAGGTCTGGGTCCAGAGGAATTCCGGATGGCTGTGCGAATATCCTTGACAGCCAAGTTATGCGTGGGGTTGATGCAAGCCAACAGCGAGCCGAAAACCTCATTGAAAATGTAGTAAATTCTGGCACCGCCGCATAATTCCTTGATGGAAAAGTCGTTCAAAGACGTACCTTCCACGGAACTGACGAAGCCGTTGGCGAACTTCGTCATTAAGTTCAAGAGAAGCGCGGACCGGCCTTCCTTTGTCTCCTCCAACGAGGGCAAGTCACCGTATGATGCCAATTCCTGCTCTGCCTGTCCCATCAAGGTATTTAACTTGGCCTTGATGTCAGGCAAACGGTCGCGGATATGGTTCATCAAGATCTTGTTCAAGGTGATTGTCAAATAACGCGTACCACACTTGTTGGCAATCGCACGGTAGGCCGCATGATTTGCAAAAAACTGTTGCTCAGCATACAAAGAGTCTTCTAAGGCCTTATTCTCCTGGATATCCTGCTGCGAGCGGTTAACCACACCAATAAATCCTAGCTTCAATGGGTATACATTTCCCTTTAAGATATCGAGCGCATTGGTGCCCTGATCCATTAAGTCAATCTTCGACAAGATTCCTACAGTCCTCTTTCCGGTGGGGTCGACCTGGCGCGCCAATTTTAACGATTCCGAGTTGACGAGATCGACGTTGGCGGGGGATACAGCCAAAATGATACAGTTGGGTTTCTGAACGTACTCCAAGATCAAGTTACGCGTTTGCCTCTCGATATCCGAGGGTTGGTCGCCAATGGGGATCTTGGTGAGTCCGGGCAAGTCAACCAAGGTCAAGTTAAGCACGCGGTCTGAGTAGATTTTCAAGTTTATGGGCAAACGAGAGATCCCCTTATTTTGCCCCGCAATCCGGGCGGTTTCTTGTTCAATCTCGCGACGAATAGCATGGAAATTATAGAAACGCTTGTTGGGGATATGGAGGAACTCTCCCCACTCAGTAGGCTCGTCGTTGGGGTAAGACTTGGCAGCTTGTTGACCTGCAGCAGAGCCGTTGGCCCTATTTCTGAGGTGGTCCTCCAACGTGGGCTCCTCGGACGTCAGCCCATAAGCATTTGCCTCCTGCAAGTCCGCAGGGTTGTAGTTGCGGACCAACGGATCACTCTTCTTGATATTGATTAATTGCAAAACCAATGGTCTCCGAGTAACAATGCCCGTGCCTCGAGGAAGAAAATCCTTGCCAACGATATTTTCCAAAACAGATGATTTGCCACACGACTGAGAGCCCACGACTGCCAAGATCGGCAAGTCGATATCGGCTAACTGTGTTGTGGTAACGATATCCTGGAGCTTATTGACTACCGGAATAAGATCTTGCAACGACATGGTACGTCTTTTAATGCTATTTCTTCAGACCAACAACCAAAAAAAAAAATGACTAAAAAAAAAACAATAACTTATGGGAAACACAGGATATGAAAGGCTTCTATAGTTGAAGACGGGGGTATGTGTGTGTATCGGAACAGAAATCAGATTTTTTTTTTTATTTTGGTGTTTTTCTTTGGTTGCTTTCTGTTGTTCTTTTGTAAGTTGAATCTCTTTTTTTTTTTTCTCGTGTCTGGTTAGAGTTCCTGGGCCAATAAGGCGTTGAGAATGTCTGGGGACAGTACTGAATTCTGGGGACGAGGAACTAGAAGCAGGGACCAGAAATCCGAAACCACAGCAAAACAATAACGCAGAAGTGTTTCAGGAGGATTGGAATTTTTTTCTTCCTTAAACTGTTTCTAAGTTTACCTTAATAATAATAAAAAACACCAAAATTAGTAGTGAAATTTGAAAAAGTTGTGGTAAATCGTACTGAAAATATAAAGATCTCCACGTCATAAATCCACTTGGCCTGGACCTAGGGTTTTTTATGGACTGCGACCGGTGGTGGCGGTGGCGGCAAAAAACAACAAAAGAGGGGCCGAGATTGCGAAACATGTTTGCTCTTGAGATTTTTTTTATTTTTTATTTTTTATTTTTTATTTTATTTATTTTTTTTATTTTTACTTTTTTATTTTTACTTTTTGTTTCACGAATTGTACTTCGCAAACAAGTTTGTTAATTTTGCCCGGTTTTCATAGCTTCTCTCATTCACTTCGGAAAATATCACAGAAAACCGTTCTTAAGGTTCTTTTGTTTTTATCATTGTTTGTTTATCAAAGATTTTTTTCAGCTTGACGTGACAGGGCTGGGGCCTGGAATGATTACACACGACAGTATCGTAGTTAGGATCCGGCCCTTGCTCAGACTACAGTGAAAAGCCAGCTGGAAATCCCAAACTCCGGAGACATATAATGTGGAAAATTGAAACGACAATTCTGTAATATTTGGAAAGACTGAAGGACTTCTCCAAGTTGAAATCAACATCTCTTGGAAGGTAATGTCATGTAAGTGGTAAATCGGGAATTGAGTTAGTGGGTATTGGGGCCATGTGAAGAAAGAAAGGGCGCGCGATGTGTGACAGCAAGGTTAAGCCAAGAAGGACGAAGGCTTTTTTTCTGGGGTCGAACGCGGGGACGTAGGCTCGTAGCGCACATCACTGCGGTGGAGAGGAACCCCAGTACTTCTTGATATTCATATGTACTGAACGTGAAGTTTTTTTTTTTTTTTTTCTTTCATAAATGGTATTTATTCTATTATATTCTTTTCATGATTGTCTTTTACTTTGCTTTATTTCTTTGGGTATCTGTTTGAGATAAGCAAGGCTTGTTCAAAAATGGCTGAGGTTTTGCAGATCCCCAATAATTCAGGCAAGTGACAGATTTTATTTAAGGATATAGAATAGGGCCTGAAGAAAGATAGATTCTCTATTTCGAAACTTTCATAGCGAACTGCTCAGTGCTTTTATTCGGGCCGGGATTTGGAGGCTTCTGTCGCGTGCATCTCCACTCTCCAGCCTTATTGAGGGTTCTCAGATGCGGGAAATCGTGTGCTCAGCTTTCGGGATCATCTTCTACAAACACTAGCTTTGATTACATCTACTGGTGTTTTCAAACTACTACTGGCCAATCAAAATAATGTGGTCAAAAAGATCGCCCCAATTTCACTTTTAAGAAATCAAAAGTTTTGGTGCTATTAAATGCTTGCATTGAGAATAGTTGCAAAACTCTCCGAGGTTGCAACAAACCGGATTCTCAACAGACAAATTCTCCATCATACAAAGGGTGAAGAA
Organism: Metschnikowia vanudenii; assembly: GCA_030583145.1. Taxonomy (NCBI): domain Eukaryota; kingdom Fungi; phylum Ascomycota; class Pichiomycetes; order Serinales; family Metschnikowiaceae; genus Metschnikowia; species Metschnikowia vanudenii. Next base: position 13,416 of record JAJMHT010000149.1, read on the forward strand.
CAATTTTCACTCCTTTCTTTTGAAACACTTTTTCTTTTCATCATTATGCTGACCCTAACTATTCTCGATATTTTCAATTCCCAGAAGTTTCACTTTTAGGCGTACTCTCGATTACGAGGGCAAGCCTTACTTTTCCAGTCGCTGAAGCCGGTCCTTTTTTTTTTTTTTTTTTCTGGCCTTACGCGATACTCGGGCATCATTAATTGGCCGAGAACAAACACCAAACTGACTGAAGCACTATCCGATTTGACCATACAGGAAGGTACGCCTAACAGAGAAGAATTGCAATTGATTCCCAAGACTGAATCGCTTTTTAGTACTCTCCAACGTAGTCTTATTTTTTCCATAAAGTTCAGCGAATCAATAAACACTTTCATCAGCTCCCGTGGGCCCGTCCTGGCTGGTATGGGTTCCTGCACTGAGGCGGTATGGCGCGCACTTGGCCAGGTGTCCAGAGGTCAAACTCCTTCAACGGCCGCACGTACACGGTTTTCCAAATCCAAGGCCTCTAGTAAAGTGTGACATCCTTTTCCATCTATCTTTTTCCACACCCATAAACTCGCCGTGAATTAGATATGAATTGGTCGTGGCTCACCGTGTACATGGCATTTGCAGCCATTGTGTCTGCGTATCAGTTCCAGATTGATCCATCCATGTGGGAAAACACTCGTTACTACCGTACGCTCGATCTCTCGCACCCATACGTTAAAGAGCACACGCTAATTGAAGTGAAAAATGTATCTCCTGAGCCACAGGACCTCTACGTATTGCCTGTGAATGACGGTTTCGATGCTATCACGAACGTGTCGCACTATGCTGTGATTCTCTCCGAGCGTAAGGAAAAAGCCCACGTGGTCCAGCTCACTGAGGGTGTTTATGTGGTTAAATTCCCTTACCCAATCTCCCCTGGATCCTCAATCGAGATGACCGCCATGTTCGCTTACACAGATCCAGTGTCTCCATACCCAGCCAAAATCGCTTTGGAGGACAGTCAGCAGTTGGTGCTCAAGCTCAACAAGTTCTGCTACTCTCCATACGAGACCTCCGAGTATTCTTTGACAATAATTGGTCTCTCAAAGGGCCAAGAAATGGAGTTGGCTACAGAATTTGACATCACTCCCGGTTTACCCGACTTGGAGGCCCACGTAGACACGGAGTCCCGTTCTTTGACGTATGGCCCCGTGTTTGACACGATCCCTTCGTACTCGGTTTTCCCCTTGGGCCTTGCTTATGATCACAACACGCCGGTCACACACGTGGTCCACCTTGATCGTAGCTTCTGGTTGCCAGCATCGGGGGTCGATGTGGTTCAGACCGAGGAGTATTACGAGCTCTTGAACAAGGGTGCTGAGTTGAAGACCGGGTACTCGCGCAGTGACTGGATGAAGGGTAGATTTGAACTCCGTAATGACCACCATGCGCTCTCGCAATTGGAGTTCCCCATTGATACTAAGGCTCCATACAACGACTACTATGTTACCGATAAGGTGGGCATGGTGTCTACACACCTGATCACACACGGCCACCTTGTTGTTCAACCCCGGTTCCCACTTTTCGGTGGCTGGAGATACAACTTCACTTTGGGCTGGAGTAATTCGCTCGAGACGTTTGTGCGTAAGTTGACCGACGAGCCCGACACCTACGTAGCTCAATTCCCACTCTTGAACTCGCTCAGAAACGTTCATTACGATAAGGTGTACGTCCACTTCTACTTACCAGAGAATGCTGTGTACCTCAATGCTAGTGCTTTACAGACCCCTCAAAGCATTCAGGTTGGTTCCGAGCTAAGCTACCTTGATGTTGCAGATGGTCATGTCAAGGTCACACTCGAGTTTAAAAACTTGATCGATGGCTTGGCTGACACCAAGGTGTTGATCAAATACAGATACTCGGCTGCCAGCTACTGGAGCAAGGTTGCCAAGATTGCTGGGTTTGTGTTTGTGGGATTGATGAGTTACTACTTGTTGGGGCTTGTCGATATTTCTATCAAGAAGTAAGCATGTGGGTAAAACACATAAAAAGTAACACATCATATTAGGATCAACAGAAACAAAAAAGATCAATAGTAACAAAAAGATCAGAAATAAAAAGATTAACCGAAAATACTTTTATCCGAATCCGCTGAGGATCAATTGCAGTAGTGACAATAAAGATCAAGAAACGAAACAATTTTATGGGATGCAGCATATATTAAATTAATATTTTGTTCTATGAAAGAATGGAGAGTTGGGTGATTGTGGAAATTGTGGAAATTGTTTCTCATGGTGCAATTTCCCGTAGCGTCTCGGCACTTGGCTGGTGCATGTGGGCCACCAAATAGCGAGCCTTGAAGTTGACTCCGTTGAGTTCTTTGGCAGCTTTAGTGGCATCATCTAAGGATACATACACCACATAGCAGGTGCCGTGTGGAACAGAACCATCAGAAACTCGAAGTTGGTGGATCTTTCCAAAGTTGGAGAAAAGCTCATAGAGCAGTGCCGTGGAGGCATCGTAGGGTAGGTTTCTCACCACAACAATGGGAAAGTCCGCCATTTGCGTTCTAGTTTTTTTTATCTATAAATAAGAATATATAAGTTCAAACGAAATCGGCCAGAACGAGCACAAGTAAATGCGCTATTCACTAAGGTTCGATCTAAAGAGGTTGTGTCCTTGAGGATGAGGAATGGGGTGTTCATGAATTCCACTTCAGGTTGGCCTGGTTGGGAAAGTGCGCGACTCTAGGCGTGTTGGGGTCCAAGCCTATATAATGGGTATGTTCATGATTTCAGAAAATGACGAGATTGTGAATAAACAATACATTTTTATTAAATTAATTTTTTTTTGAAAAAGAATGAATGTTTTGTTTCATCTGTCTAAAATTGAAGAATTATTTGTGGATCTTTTGTCTTGTGATGGAGTTCAATATATATGATTACTATGGCTAGCGAGGGTATTCTTACACCAGTGCAGCACATGCACGCCATTGATGTTGCAGTAATTCCGAGTATGTGTATGAAAGGGTAAGACAGGATGTAATTTGGCTATAATTGATTCAAAAATAAAAATAGAAGTGGATTTGAACAGGTTGCTACCGGGGTTCTCACACGTATTTTAGCTGTATTAATAGACAAAAACAAAAATTGTGTGGGGTCTGAGTAGATTTGTTGGTTAAAAGAGTATTCCACAACCAAATTCTTTTTTCGAAGTGTAGTACCTGTTGCGAGAAAAGGTTTCTTGGCTTCAAAATTTTTTCAAAATTTTTTCTTGCAAACACCAACTAGGAAACAATGGCCCATCTATCAAATACCAAGACTCGGGCAACGGAATTATCAGTTCTCTTAACTCTTGCGGTTTAAGTAATCTTGCTTGCCAGCACGGTTAATTTAGCCGCAAAACTGCAGGGCGTGGTTTGTGGTTTGTGGTTCGCGGTTTGTGGTTCGCGGTTTGTGGTTCGCGGTTTGTGGTTCGCGGTTCGCGGTTCGTGCTCCCGGGCGTTTTAACACTTTTTTTATTGCCACAGGCTTTTCCTGTTACCGGGGAAAGTTCCTCGTAGCGGTGAATATGCCAGGAAGAGTGCTCTACAAAAGTTTTGCATATGAATAATTCAGGACTTTGAATAAAAAAAAACATGGGGATACTGTTGCCAATTCGGCTGCTCCTAAACCTATGATTGAAGCCCATAGAAACTGCGAGCCTCGTGATTAGCTTTTTTGGTGTGTGCGAAATTATTAGCCTTGGGCCAAGTTAATATGGCCAGCTAATATGTCTAGTGTGGTTGAAACTAACGGAGAATTACTCACAAATTCAGAATTAGGTGCTGAAAATGTCTAAGATCCATAAAAGTCTAAGATATCTTTGAATTTATCTTTTAAATGTGTTTTGTTTTTCTCGAGAAAGTAAACTTGGAAGCAATGGGTCACTGATAAACCACCCATGTCGTTAGTGGTGAGATCCGCTAAAGCACGATCCGTTATTTGTTACAGCACTCATTGTGCCCATTAACCCATACCACCAAAACAGAGTTGGCGGTGCAAAAAAAAAAAAACAAAACAAACAAGCCCCGAATTATAGTACGATAGTCAAAGAATAACAAAGGATAAAAGTGGATTATTCATAGCTCTTCACCATGTTTGTTAATCACAAGAGTCTTTTTAACTACGGCATTCGCAATTGCCTAAAGACGTTTCTGAACACTCATAAAGATACGCACACTTGGAATACCCAGATTCGAAAACAACCACTGAAGCCTGAAGTTCGTTAAAGCTATCGAATCAATGAGTTTGACATCACCATCGCCATAGCCATTGCGCTATTACACTTGTGAAATTTACAAAAAAATCTATTTTGTTATGTATCACTTGAGAAAAAGTCGTCTTAAAAGAAGCCGCATTCTCCAGATATACAATATATTGATTCATATCAGTTAGCCTGACTAGGCTCATCATAGAAGTTCAGAAAGACAGAAAGCCACAACAAAATTACAACTTGAAGCTCTTAAGGTCCACAAGGGATCTGCGGCCCTTGAGACGGTAGAGAATAAAAAGAACAACCACAGCCACACAGAAGTAGATGAAGTACAGGTACTCGGCAGTCACAGTACGGAAGTCCATAACCATTGGCACAGAAAGATCGGTGTACAGAGCAGCAGTAACCACGACTTCGTGCACGGGAGTCTCACCGTCAACTTGTACTTCGTTGATCTTCTTCATCACATCAAAGCCACCAATGAGCTGGCCGAAAGACACGTATTTGCCATCGAAGAATGGGGTGGAGGCACCAGTGGAAATGAAGAACAGCGCACCGTTGGTGTTACCTCCAGTGTTGGCCAAGGAAATACGACCGGCCTTGTTGTGGAGAACGTCAAAGTTCTCACACGGAAACTTTTCGTATTGCACGGGTGTGTAGTCTTGGTATCCAGCTCTCCACAAGTATCCACCTTGGATAATGGTGTTTTTCACCACACGGTGGAGAAGCGACTTGGGGTACCCATTGGTGGCTTGCTCAGTCTTGGTAAGGAAGTTGGCCACGGTCACAGGCAAGTGCTCACCGAAAAGAGCAAACTTCAATTCTCCGAGGTGCTCAACGTCGGTTTCCGATTTGTAGATACTCACGTCGAAAGTGACGAAATGAGTCACCTCCGGGTCATCATGAACATGCTGGAATTCCTCAGTAGTCATGTAATTGTTGAGGTTCGAGGCTGCCAATGCAAGCAAAGGCAATGCCAAAAACAAGAAGAAACGGAGTGGGTTCATGGTTGTTCAGGGGCGGAAAAAAAAAACACAAACAATAAACCAACAAAACGAGAGATGTTGCCTATTTAAGAAAAAGAAAAAGAACAATGATCCCGTTTCATTATTTGCTCCAGAAAAAAGAGAGACGTGTCCACCGCGGGGCGTGAGGTCGCGCAACCCTGCAGGCCGCAATCTCCCGGGTTATGCTTGGCCCTTGTCGAGGAAAAAAGCCTCAGGGAACGGCTGGAGACACCCTTGGAGGTGTGTAAAAAGGTAGGGTAAAATATGTATATACTATGTATATAATATGTAAATAATATGTGACATAGGAAAACATTTATGCAGAGTAACACAAAAGTTGCGGAAGTAATTTTTTAATACTACCAACCTCTAGAATTAACACAGCACCCAAATGTTTTTCTGGCTTTCCTGTGGAGAATGTCTCCGAACTCCCCTTCACCCTTGGGCCCGGTGCAGGCGAGACACGGCAGTTTCGCTTCTATGCACTGCACAGCACAATGGGAGGACACGACAGAAATCGTTTGTGCTGTGTTGTTTACGTGTTCCACCGTGGGCGTGTTCCACTGTGCCCGCACGCACCTCGCAAGCAAGCAAGCAAGCCACCCTATATAAGATCTACGAGGCAGCCATAAGATACGTTATTTTTTTTTTTTTTTCATTTCTTCTGCTCTTTTCTTTCTTTCGCTTTCCGCTAATACTTTAAATCCTTTAGCAATGTCTTTATATCACGTTGGGCCAGGCACAGTGTCGGTTGGTGTGGATGGTGAGGTTTGGGCTTCGGCTTGGGCTTCGGCTTGGGCTTCGGCTTGGGCTTCGGCTTGGGCTTTCTCCGCACCATAGCCGTACGCGAAAAAATTATTACCATACGCAACAGTTCTTAAATTCTGATGCTACATGCGCTTTTCACTGAAAATAATCATAGCCAAGTGTAGTATGCTAGGAACGGGGTAGTAATATGTAAAGTATTTTTGGAAATTCTATCTGTCAAAAACTGCTCTTCGTTAATTTTCCTTTCAGACCTGACCAATATCACTGACAGATTCCTCTGCTTCGCTTCAATGGAGGGGGCATTGAAGATGTTCACTTGTTCAACCATTAGAGTTATTCGGTGTTACCAAAAAGGTTGAAATTCTTTTCTCTTCTTCTTAGTTACGAGAAATAATGCCCCATCGAATTTCTACCCGATTTGAAACATGAGTACTTTTCATACCTTGTTGATGAAATGTGAAAAGAAGGAGAGGAAGACTTACCGTGAATCGATTGACAGTGCGTGTAGTGCGAGTTTGGAACCGGCCACGCCCAAGGGCCCCAACACCAAGGGCCCCAACACCAAGAGCCCCACCGGCAGACCGGGCATATGCAATGCACCAATGCCTTAACCCTACAATGAAACAAGATAACCATGTTTTATTGGGGGGTTTGAGTTTAGGTGTGCTGTTTTCAGAGAGGTTTGTTGGCATGGAAGAGTTTGGTGCAAAGTTTTACTAATAACACTGCGGAGTCGGCTGTCACCAACAATCAAAGCCCTAGACGAAAGTCGTGGTAACTATATGGGAAGAGGTGTTTGTGGGGTTTTTACTTCAGCAGTTGTAGTTCTTCTTTCTGGGCTTGTCGGAATATTTGGCTCGTAGAGGGTGAATATATATTAATTATTAAAACGCGCAGTATCTCATTTAAAATGTTTACTCTTTTTTATTACCTGGAGCCCGGTCGTAATGAATGTACTTTTTATCCCAACGGAATACTCCAAACAAAAGACACTGATTTCTAAGTTTGAATAAATTTTTGTCAAATGTTGGCAATGTCTTTAGGTGAGAAAAAGGCAATTGTGCTATGATTCTTAAATATTGCAGCGACAGTAAATGATACATTCCGCAAAGTTTGGTGAATGTAATGGCTTATTGAAGGGGCCATCACCAGGAATCCACATCACTGAAGAAACACACCTTCGTTTATTTTTGTTTTTGTTTTCTTCTTATTTTTTCTTTTTCTGTTCTTATTTTTGCTCATATTCTTGTTTCAAATCGCCCTTTCTATTCTCTACACGACTCTCAAATCTGCTTGGATCTCTACTGCTAATATTCAAGGTCGAAGTTCAAAATAGACCCAATGTGCTATAAGCCCGTACAATGTATAAGCCCGTAGGGCCCTCGTCCAGGCCCCAAAAAGGGCGAGCGCGAAAAGGCTGCAAGAAAATCAACTTCAACCACATTCAACATGTTTCCCAGCAAATACAGGGTGTGCTGTTTTATACTATGCCATGGAAAACTTTCAAGAGATATTCCACAATAAAATAAAAGTGACTCCATTAGAAGTGTGTTTTACTAATAAATAAAGAAAAAAAAAAGCATACAATGGATTCTTGGCCCACTTGTTCGTCGTTTTCAAGGCGGCTCGCTCTCTTTTTTGTTGCCTCAAATGCGCGGCCCAGCGAAGTGGGCCAGAAAACTGAAAAAATCACAATCACAGTTGACAGAATCTCGCTCGCGACCGACCATGGGCCCGCACGTGACCCCCACCCAAGTGGCGATACGGTGAAAGGCCACACCCGACTCAGCGAAACAAGTATCAGTTTTGGGCCCTGATTAGAAGACATAAAAGCTGTAATCTCAACCAAAAGAATCCAAAGCATACCCACATACTTTACATAATGAATGGAATTACTGTTGATATAAACCACTTGAAGAAAGGCGAGGTGTCTTTAGGTACGTCGATCATGGCGGTCAAGTTCAAAGACGGAGTCATTCTTGGTGCTGACTCCAGAACCACTACGGGCACGTATATCGCAAACAGAGTCTCTGATAAGTTGACACAAATCCACGATACCATTTACTGTTGCCGGTCTGGATCTGCAGCAGATACACAGGCCGTGGCAGACATTGTCAAATACCACTTACAGATGCACGCAGTGCAGTTGCCTCCGGGTGAAAAGCCCGCCACCAAGGTTGCCGCATCTATTTTCCAGGAAATGTGCTATAATAATAAGGATGCTTTGTCTGCGGGTATTATCTGTGCCGGTTACGATAAAAAGAATAAGGGTTCAGTGTACCTGATTCCAATTGGAGGCTCTATCCACGAGCAGGAATACGCAATTGCAGGATCTGGGTCTACTTTTATCTACGGTTGGTGTGACGAGAACTTCAAGCCAGAAATGGAGAAGGACGAGTGTGTCTCTTTTATTAAAGCTGCTCTTTCAGAGGCCATCAAATGGGACGGACTGTCTGGTGGAGTCATCAGAATGGTTATTTTGACGGAATCTGGGGTTGAGAGATTAATTTTCTACCCCGAGGAGTACCAGCGCTAAGTGTGATCTCTTGATTGATATGCATCTATTTTAATTCCTCTCGAAGGTATACCGTGACGGCTCTTAGACAATGGAAGATGAGATAAATATGAGAAAAAGAAGAAGAAGAAAGAATATCACGAAAACACCCGAACAATCTTTTGGGTCTCCTTCCTGTAAAGAAGTCTGTAGATAAGAGAATGATGATGTGGTTGACTAGTATTCTGGTCTTTATCAGCTTACTAATCGCTTATATTCGTTTGTCTCTACAAAAGAGAACCCCGTGAATACACGCCTATTGCATGCTTGAATGAGCAATTGAGTAACTAACAAAGCTGCATTTATCAAATTCATTTGTGGTGTCATCTCGATGGCCGTGAGAGCTCCATCACTTTTAGAAGGCATGCAGTCGATCACATAAACTTTCCACTCAGTTGAGCTAGAAGCCATTGAACCTTTGCCGAATGCTTATATGTTATTTCATTTTTTTTTTTTTTTACGGACTCCCAAAGTCGACACAAGAACTCCCATTACGTCGCACTACTAGAGGTGACTTGGTGCACGTCGGAGACCCAGGAGGAATTCACATATGGAACCGACCAATCTTCAGCGGCGGAATATGTATTTCAGACGCAGATCAAGAATTAACTTTGTCTTGAGAGTGGAAAATGCATCCAGAAAGCAACTGATTGGGAATTTCCAGTGATCATTAACTTGGCTTATCTTCTATTACGTAATATAACGCATATCCACCATGCCGTGATAGCGGAAGTAAGAAGTCAAGCCTTTGGCATTTTGATAACTATGAACTTGGATAATTCTTCTTGTTCTAGGGCTCTTGTCTCCGAAATGACATCTGGATACGTCAACGTATCACATCCTATTCTCCACTGCTAATTCTCACATTGTCATTAGAACCAGATAATAGCTAATATATGCCACAATGTGATTTTATGGAGGAAAGATGTGATAGTTGGCGTATGTTGAACAATCAATTAGAATTCAGAGGCTAGTTACCCAAACCCACGTGAATATATGCCTAAAGTTTCACACTAGGATACTAATTTGCACACACATTTAATCATGTGCCCTGTAGAACTCTTGACTTCCGAAACTTTTGATACCAGTTCTCGTTAGGTTGTTCTCTTTAGGTTGTTCTCTTTAGGTTGTTCTCTTTAGGTTGTTCTCTTTAGGTTGTTCTCTTTAGGTTGTTCTCTTTAGGTTGTTCTCTTTAGGTTGTTCTCTTTAGGTTGTTCTCTTTAGGTTGTTCTCTTTAGGTTGTTCTCTTTAGGTTGTTCTCTTTAGGTTGTTCTCTTTAAGTTGTTCACGATATTTTTTGTTCCGTGACGTTTCGGTCGAAATCAAGCACAAGGCATAAGTTGGTATCCTTGTCCAGGATTCCTTGGTCGCACATTCGCCAGTAATAAAGATGATACATTGGCATGTACCGGTTCACAAAGTTGACAACCGCCGACTCGGTCATTCCCTGTCCTTTTTGAGATATCAACTCGGATTCTTGCTGGAGACGCCATCGGTAGACATAGTCTATATCCGCGGTCTGGAGAATCACCGAGCAGTCAAATAAGGTCCATAATTTTTCATATTCTTGGAGCTTTGTGTTAATTTCTTCAAGATGGGTCATTGAGCTACGGTGAACAGGTCCGCTGGGATCGCTTGAGAGGTAAATAGTTGGGAATATGGCGGGATCTATGGCTCTGTAGCCATTGAACCAGCCTTCAAACACTATAACATCAGCCGGTTCAGCTACAACTTGCCAATTCTGCTCTGGAAGTCGATCTCCCTCACCACCATACGCACTCTTATCGTACCGAGGTACTTTGATTGGTCTTCTGGATACAAGAGCATCCATTGTTTTGACGGCTAGAGGCAAATCATGCGTTCCTGGTAAACCACGGCCCTCCAAGACGAAGTTGCCGGATTTTCTGGCATCAGCAGAAACTTTTGCCTGCTCTGAATGCGTCAAGTAGAAATCATCCACAGAAACACCAACACACCTAAGGCCCGGGTATTTTTTCTGGAGGTGGTGTAGTAAATGCTTTGCGAGATAAGATTTGCCCGAACCTTGCGGGCCAGAAATGCCCACTACAAGAGGTTTCAGCCGAGTCCATGCGGCCAACTGGTGGTCAATAAACGCAGCAGCAATTGCAACAGTCATGTATTTAGAGAGGAAGAAAAAGCAATGTAATAGGAACAGGAAGAAAAGAGAGAAAGTGTCGACGGAAAAGCGGAAAAGGGATCAAAAGTAGATGAAAGCAGACAAATCAAATTGATTTCTGATTATTGGTTTCGGGCCGGAAGGGCGGACTTTAAACGCGCGGGCCTGGGCCAGGGCCGAGACGAATCGGCCATGGGACTGGACAGGTTCCAAAATTAACAACCAGTACAGTACAACGATACTGTTATTTGCCTTTTGTTGTCCACCAATAAAGCCCCATTGCGCATTTCTTATACAATCATTTACTTAAAAAATGACTGCAGTATTTTAGTGTTTTAAAAGTATTGACAATAAAGAGCTGAGGATACATGCTTTTCCTGTTTACCCGTTTCTTTTATTTTCTTCAATATACCTGCTTTGATCTCTATTTACGTAAAGTCAACAGGCAATAAATGTACAATGTGGCCCCTAAGTCTAGATTGCCTTAGCCTCCTTCAACTTGGTAATCAACTCATCCACACTTTCCACCTTGATACCCGCAGAACGTGCGGGTGGCTCCTCAACCTTAAGGGTTTCTAATCTGTTCACAATCTCAATACCAAAATCACTGGCCTTCAACTTTTCCAAAGGCTTCTTCTTGGCCTTCATGATGTTGGGCAAAGATGCGTATCTGGGCTCGTTCAATCTCAAATCTGCAGTGACAATCATTGGCAAGCTTGCACTTAAAGTATCAGAACCACCATCGACCTCTCTGGTAACACTGATCTTATCACCGTCGATTTCAACCTTCGATGCGTTGGTTGCTTGAGGCCAATTCAATAAACCTGCAAGGATTTGACCTGTTTGGTTCGAGTCATCATCGATGGCTTGCTTTCCTAAGATAATCAAGTTAGATTGCTCTTTTTCAACCACCTTTTGCAATAACTTGGCCACTGTCAAGGGCTCCACTTCGGTTTCGCCAACGTCAATTAAGGTCGTGGAGTCTACACCTTTAGCAAGGGCAGTTCTTAATATGTCTTGGGCTTTCGTTGGTCCAATAGAAACAGCATGGATCTTTTCAACAAGACCTTTGTTGGCCTCTTTGATTCTCAAGGACTCTTCCAACGCAATGTCGCAGAATGGGTTCATACTGAACTTGACACCCTTAGTCTCAACTCCAGTGCCAGCCTTGTTGATTCTAGGCTTGATAGCATAGTCTATGACCCTTTTGACAGGAACAAGAATCTTCAACTTGGTCGACATTATTGTTTTGGTCTTTTCTGCTTTGATCTTGCCAAACTCAATAATGGGTTTTTTCTCATGCACTTTGAATTTTTACCACGCTCGCTATCCGAAACCGGCCACCTATCTGCAGTCCAAAAACAAGGAAGACTTCTTCTACCTTGAGGAAAGTCTGTTACGCTGCTTCATCTTTTCAATTCGTGCTTTGAGCTGGGCAGTCACTTCAGTTGCTTTTCGCCAATTTTCTTCTCCATCGCCCGTGCTTTGGATTTCAGCTCTCAGATAAGAACCCGAATTTTCCGAAGTACTTTCTCGCGTAAAACCACCGGTTCCAGGTTCATCTGTAGATTTGCCCCGCAACTGATCATCCATGAGGCTTGGAAGATTAGCACCTCCTTCAATAGATAATCTATTGACACGTGAACTGAGCTCAGTCAGAGTTAGTCTAGACAGGGAAAAACGGCCTGGTGATGCAAAAGGCGACGTGAATGCATCCCGCGGGAGTGGCTGCGAGGGCTGGGTTTGCATCGTAGATTGCTGAAGCTTCATCATCTCGATAGTCTGCTCTAGAGTCTTAATCTTCAATTTTGCATTCTCCAAATCACTAGTGAAGCGCATGATTTGTGTATCTTTCTGCTTCACCATGAGGTTACCATTGGTGTTGTCCCTATAAAGCAGCTCTAATTTCTCCGTTAAGGCGGAATTTTCCTGAGTCACTTTACGTACATCTGCTACCAAAGTAGCCTGTGCTTTCAGGGCCAGATCATTTTCCTCTTTCAAGCGCCTATTTTCCTCTTTGAGTGTTCTCATTTCTTCAAGAATATGCGCGGGAATCGAAGGGGGCTCGCTTTTTGGTTTCGCAGATGGAGCTACCCCATTTGCGGCTGGCGAGATAAGCAGACGCCCGATAAAACCTTTAACGGGTATCTTCACTCCCTGATCCGGTCGTTTTGCGGGAGATGAAGCAAGTCTCTTTGATGGAATTGACAGAGACGGGGTAGACTTTTTAAGAGCCGGCGTAGTACCGAGGCGGGTCTGGGATGTAGCGGTCTTGGGCATAGAATCTGGCCTCTGCGCGGAAGAGCTAGCAGCACGAGAGCTCGAATTAGTTACCTTAACAGTGGCATTTTCGAACACGGTTCTGACTTTTGCTAGTCTGTTATCATCGACATTCTCGAGCAAAGATTTGAGCTCGCGTTCTCCAGTGATCTTCATAAGCGTACCAACCATTACAGTAGCCGCCTGTCTAATGGGTTCTTGAGAGTCAGTGAGTAGCTTAACGCCCACTTGCATGATCTGATCAACTTGTGTACTTTTAGGCGCCACGGTAGTGTTGGATAAACACCTTTGGAGGTAGTTTGTGGCGGAAATTTTCACCTGGGGTGTTTTATGCTTCATACCCACTAGCGTCTCATCTAAGACGTCCAGGAGAGAGGAGGACGCAAAGATGGAGTCCAATGCATTTGAAAGCGCGTCGGCAACAGCAGGCTTCTTCTCTTTACTCCGCTCAATCAAAGGCGCAAGAACCAAGGGTCTGTATTTCAGAAATCCCAGCTTTAAGCCTTTTGCTAAGGCCTCGATACCGTTTGCTGCAAGTTGCACGACCTGGATATTGGCATCCTTAAAGCATTTAGCAAATAAGCGTACAAGATCAGTATAGTCGTCGATGACAAGCTTAGGAGCTTTGGAAAGCACCACCTGGACTTCTTCAAGAACTTCTACTCTATCTTTCCATTTTGCCAGAGACGCCCTTGTACTTAAATCACTAGGTAATTTTGACAAAATCTCGACGGGCTCCATCATATCAAACGGGTCGAACTCTGGCGCGCTCTCGTTATCCGAAACGTCGTCCATGGGTACATCAGCAGACTCAAGAGCCGCGAGGCTCAGTTGGCGAGCGGCTAGTTCCTCCTTTTGCGATCTGGTTAATCTCTTCTGTTCTGGTTTTGTGTCCTGGACTTTGGAAAACTCGGCAGTTAGGTCGCGCTGCTGCACGGGCTTCAAGTTGGGGAATAAAACCAGCGTAAACCCGTCTCGTAGCCAGATATAGAGCTCGACGGCTAGCTTTGTTGTTTCTGCACGGACATTTCTATCAGCATGTGCGAAAAGTCTAGTCAAGGATGGAATGAGAAGCTTGGGTGGTACCAAAACGCACCCAAAGTTGTGGACGAGCTGATAGAGCGCGTGTACACATCCAGCAACGAGTTTTGGCAATCTGTTTTCAAGGTAGGGGACGATTTGTTCGACGATCCAATCAGCAGAGCCGGAAACTTCAGCTAGCAAGAGAATGGCGTCTACAGATTTGGCTTTGGTACCGGCCCTACTTGAGGCTAAGCCCTTCTCACACAATGCCAGCACAACACCCGAGTTTTTCAACTTGGGCACGCCGGAAGCAGGGCACCCATACTCGAGGTATTTGCATACGAGCAAAACGGCGGTTTCTTGGGCTACCACATTCAGGTCAAGCACAATGGTCTTGAGTGAGTCAGAGCGCGAGTTTAACACGGTGAAACAAGCGTCGTTTTCGTTTCTGGAGTTTTCGAACTGGCCGATCAATGTTGTATACCCATCCAAACGCACCTTCCATACATTGTGTGCGATTTTCTCATCCACGGGCAACTGCGAGAAGTCCTGGTCGTCACTCATGATAGACTATAAAGTGGAGATTATTAATGAGGATGCGAGTGGGAAAATCCTTTTCTGGGCAGAGAATTATTGGAGGAGATGTTCTTTTTTAATTTGTTTTGGCCTGTCAATGTATGGTGCTGATATTTGTAAATAAACAGCGGTGCGGGCCTGCGCGCGCACACGGCTGCAGAAGGCCCAGGACCCGGTGAGCCCAGGGCCCATGTTTGACCTGGAAAGTTGCACGACGATGCTTCTATATATGGGGCAATGATTTCTTTGAACTTTGAAGATTAAAGCAAATGAATTTTTTGTCTTGAACATAGTAAAAAAGGCAGTGACTTATCCTGAAAGAGGTGTCAAATAACTAAGTTGAGGAGTTAAAAGTTGGCAAAAGTTGGCAATTGTCGCACATAGTGTTGCATACTTACTTCAGTATGTCTGCTTCTGGTCCTGAACCACCAGTTGGCGTAAGTTTAGGGGAAATATCCACATGAGCAATTCTGGTACGTTCAATTTATTGAAATATTTTGAAAAAAAAAAAAAGCTTCAAATAAAAGAACTTCTTTGCTGACTTCAGTGTACAACTTTCCAGTGCATGGAATAATGTTATGGGACTACCTTAAATGAAGCGCACGGTAGACACCGTCAAAGGTTCATGCGAGACGCATCCCATGAGTTAGTCCTGGCAAAAGGCGTCGTGGGATCACAACCAATGTTGCGTCATTCCTGGATTTATAGAAAATTCGGCATCCTTAACGAAAACATGGAAATATCTAATGGGTTTACCACTTGATACTACTACTATCCGTGTTATGCGTAAAGAGGTTTCCAAGTGCGTGGTGGCCCCTTTTATTAGGTGAGAACTTACGTGTATACTTAGGTCAGCACAATGTATAAAACATCTCAAAACATATTGTACCACACTATATTCTAATTATCTCACAGAATTTTCTTGTAGGTTATGAAATTACGTGGAGAATTTTATAAATTTCTGATCTGGTGAATTATTTGCTTAAACATTAATGCTCTGTGAACTGTCTTGAGATTTCCGTAAGCTGCAGTGGTGCGGGCAGGCCCTGGATGAGACCGATGAGTCTTGAGTCTTTATAGATGGAACGAGGGTACTAAAGGCAATTTAAAGTGGATACGGATCGAAAAAGAGGGAAAAGGTCTGATTATTCCAGTTTGAAGAACCTCCGATTTTCAAAACTGCGGAACAAGAAAAATAGTCGAGATGATGTGTAGTTTTCGCTTCTCTCACTGAGGCCCGGCCAATTCGAAATGAGACTCAGCCAAATCCGGCCCATCCTAGTGTGCCCAATGATAACAAAACACTAAACATGTAAAGATATGTGAGAGAAGAAGCGGCGCAAGCCAACAGAAAAGAAGAAAAAATTATATCAAAATAGTTCCAATGCAAATATAGTAATTACAGTCCGTTATACACCTCTAGCTACTGCCCCGTACACACCTCTATTCAATGACGGCGGCATACTTGGCCTTGATCTCGTCATATGGCTTCAACACAAATCCCCAGTCCTCCTCGCCAGGTCTAGTCTCGTAGTACTTACGGATGTCCGTACCATGATATGGGTGGTAAGCCAAGTTGAACCAAGGCAAAATGGCCATGAGGGCAAAAGAGTATTGGGAGTTTCTGTTGGCAATGTCCTTCATACGGTCATCCAACTTGGACTCATTTTCGTGGTATGGCAATTTGCCCTCCGACAAAGCTTTCTTGATTTCGTATCTGTCCTTCTTGACTTCACGGGCGTTTTCAGACCACCCCAAGAATCTCTTGGATGAACGAACGTATGCGGCGAAAAATCCTCCGGTAAATCCTAAAAGTGTGGCTGCTC
The DNA here is from genome assembly GCA_030583145.1 of Metschnikowia vanudenii. Taxonomy (NCBI): domain Eukaryota; kingdom Fungi; phylum Ascomycota; class Pichiomycetes; order Serinales; family Metschnikowiaceae; genus Metschnikowia; species Metschnikowia vanudenii. Next base: position 29,811 of record JAJMHT010000149.1, read on the forward strand.
TCAAGGCCATACCTGGCACAGGACTTGGCTTTTTAAACGAACCGGCCACCGGGTCCAACTTTTCCCATGCAACCAAAGAAAGAGGGAAGGCAGCAGTGGAGGCTGCCCATACACCCAAATCCGAGGCTCTGAAATATGACACCACTCTGTTGAAATGGGGGTCCACATCGATGAGCTCATAGTCGCCAACTGCGGGATCGGACCTCACGGGCTCATAGGCTTTGTTGTAAGACATTGTGCTGTTTTTTTTGCGTGGTGGTGTCTTCCTGGGGTTCATAGGTAGTGTTACGAAATGTCTTTTTCTGATTGGGCGGCGTGCGGAACCCGACGGTCACGTGAGGCACGGGACTGGAGTGAAACTTGGGTTTTGCATGGGATGTGGGGTGGGAGATGTCCGAGTGGGCTGTTTGGGTGGATCGTTTGGGTGAAAGGGAGGAAAGGTGATGTGAATGTTTTCTTCTTTGGTGCTAATTCTCTGCTGGTTTGCCTTTTTTCAGCCCTCTTTCGTCTTAGACAGTGAAGGGACGTGGTTGGATTATACTGTATATACAGTACACCATAATGGGTATATGTAGTAGGCCAAAGAAGCAGCAAGATATGGGTAGAGTTGTGATTGATTGATCTGAGACATGAATTAGAACAAATTGACTTTGAAATTTTGGGGTTTTTTTTGAAACTGTTTGAGTACTGGTTGCACCTGAAACTGAGTTTATAAGCCTGAGGTGTATGCGACTCTAGGACATGACGGTTATTACGACGTGAGAGCATAGGAAACTTCCTAAGAAGGGGAAGGGGAACAATTTAATTACGAAAACAGTATTTTTTTTTTTCTCTCTTTGGGGTAATGGAAATATTTTTAGTGTACCAATGTCTTAATTGTGTTCAAAGCGGAAAAGGAAATCAGGTGTGTGACTAATTTGGTCTGGGATCTAGGATCTATGGACAGCACTATTGATAGGACTGGTTATGAACTCAGGAAAATGCGTAAAAGATCTTGTGAGAAGGGCTTCCTTTTCAGAGATACCGTATTAAAAACATCTTTTTGTCTCAAAAGAGAATATCAAGGTGCTATTACGAGCAATTTAGGTAAATTTCTTTGAAATGAAAGCTGTTTGAGAACTTGATATCTTGATACTTGTCAGCTCCAGGTCCGGTGAAGGGTAGTTGAACCATATGTAATTCAACAATAGGTGTATTATTGTACTTGATACTTGCTTGGCTCTTTACCCAGAAGGGAAAAGACCGGTTATTATATAATCCCTGAAGCTGGACTTGCGCACAATACGGGCAGCTACGTGCGGGGTCACATTGTAGGCCAAGTTGTAATGGCCACAGGTGAGCAGAAACAACACTCTCTAAGAACACTCCCGAAACAACACTCTCGATACCAACCTTAGGCATTTTGTGGTCATTTCTTTCAAAATCCCCCTGTCTCTTCCTTCTTTAGAAAGAGAAATAGCCTCGTGTTGAGAATTTATTGCGGTATCTAGGCAAAGCATTTTTTTTTCTTCACTAAAAACAAACAAACCAATACTACTCTCTATCAAGCTTCAAAATTCAAGATTGTTGAGGTTAGCGTGCATGAAGCACAGTGGCCTACTGCTGGAAAATTCAAACTTTATGGAAGCTTCTTGACATGTTTTGAATGGCTCTGGGTAATAGTCGGTCAATTTCTCTTCAACCAAAATTTCCAAAATTTCCAAAAACTTAAATTTACCAAAATTTGCTTATACAAAAAAAGATTTGCTGACTTCTCCTTTAGATGAAAATAATTTGCAACACAACCAAGTCCGCTTTCAGCCGCCTTCATTGTTATGTATGTATGTATGTATGTATGTTTTGCCTTCCTATTTTCAAAGAAAACCGGGGGATATTTGGATACGTAGTCGAAAAAATACTACTTTATTCATCAAGCGACTTCAAAAGGTAGTTTACTCCAAATTAACTCAATTAGATTGCCACCAGTGCTGCGAACTATCTGCAGAGGTAAGCCAGAATTTGAGAAAAGGGCAGGAAAAAGAAGCCACTCATCAGCCTCAACGATAACCAGATAGAACAAAGGCTACAAGAATTGTCACAAAACACCAAAAGTTAGTTTTAAGCGGTAACTTGCTTCATAAAACTTCTCTAAAAATTCAAACCCATGAATCTTTACTTGGGCCAACACCCAAAAAACCGAATCCCGTCGATAGGTGCAAATTATCTGGGAACCCCGGGTCGATCAGTGTGCACCTGTACATGCGCAGCCGATGTTCCGAATATGTCCAGACCGGCACATTTTTGGCCTGGTCCAAAAAGAACAACACCATTTCTTTCACCAAAACTTTGCTAGAAATTTTCGCTAGGACAGTTTCCAAAACACTTGCTAGAAGGTTTAATATTTATTTTGAAGACTCTGATTAGTTGGAATCGGTACCATCGGTTCAGCCTGCGTATACGGCTTTTTTTTTTTTTTTTTGCACCATAATTTTGTCCAGACCTAATCTTGGCCACCTAGATCACCCTCGTTTATCATCTGCACATTTCCAAGATGCTTGGCTTTGTTAAACTTGACTTTCCGTTGGATCTAGATGACTACAGCGTGCCCCTGGAGGAGCAAGCAGTCGAAACCTGGCTTGAGCAGATCGAGCGCAAGATGGCTAGCTGGGAGATCACTGAAGACAAAGACAAGCTTGCCGTGTGTGTCCGGAACTTGACGGGATATGTCAAGAAGGAGGCTGCAGGCAAAACGTGGGCCACATACGACGAGTTCAAGCGCTGGGTGCGTCGAGTCGTCGATCTTGATATCACAAATACCGACGTGGAGGACGAATTCACCAAAACCACCCAATCGCGTAGTTTCCGTGAGTACGAGCAGAAGTTCCGGGCTATCTATAAGAAGAACCGCCAATGCCTTTATCCAGTATCCGAGCAGACGGTGATGTCGTATTTCTCCCGCAATATGCGCAACAAACACTTGCAGCGGTTGGTTCTGAGCCTGATTTTCACCAGCTTCGATTCGCTAGTAGACTTTTGCGAGGACAAGATCAGATCCGGCCAAGTGAAGGAGCTCTACCCCTCAGACTACCCAGAGGAAGCCAAGCCGCCCAAGCCACAACCCAAGCCACAACCCAAGTCAGAACCCAAGTCACAGCCCAGGTCAGAACCCAAGTCACAGCCCAGGTCAGAACCCAAGTCACAGCCGAACACACTACAGCCCAAAACCTTACAACCAAAAGCACTGACTTCCAAAGAACCGCGGTTATTCCTGACTAGCAGAAGCCGCGACCACTACTCGCCACAGCCAGATCTCTTCGAAGATGTGAAGACTAAGTTCTATACTGCACGGGATTTCTCAGACGATGAAGATGTAATTGACGAAGGTAGGAATTATAGCGAGGAGAGAGACTTCAGGGATAGCAAATCAAGGGGCGAGGGCGTGTATCTTGATGGGCGTGATGGCCCTGAGCGCAAGTTCAGGGGCGAAATAGGCAACAGGGGAAGTGACGACATTAGCGATACCAGAGACTACAATGAGGTTGACTACGCATGGCGTAAACGGATGCTGCCGGTGCTCGTAGACCACCCTCTAGATATGTACACATACAAGCACACTCTAGAGGTGGATGGTGTCAAGGAGTGGCTAAAGGTGTTGATGGAGCTGATCTTTATGTTGGATTTCCGCACCCACGAGGAAGAGGTGACATTTTGCATCTTCAATGCGCGTGGGTTTGTGGCGGAAGCGGCTCGGCGCCACGGGAAGTTTTCGTCCTTCGTGCAGTTCAAAAAATGGGTCCAGGATATCTACGGTATCAAGGACCAGAAGCGGGATGTAGTAGGTCGCATGATTCGCCTGGTCCAGGGCGCGTGTCTCCGGAACCACATTTTCAGCTTCCGCAAGTTTCTCTTGGAGAACGAGTATTGCAAATATCCTGTGAGTCCTGAGTTGATTAGCGAGATATTCGTACAGAACTTGCGGGACTTCGAGCTTCGCCTGGTACTTGAACCATACCTCTATCAAGAAGAACCCGCCGATCTACAGTTGCTTACCGAGATTGCGGAGGACATGCTTGTATCGGGCGAAATCCCCAATAATCATATGGATTGGGAGTCTATGGATCCGCCCTTCAACAATGGTCCGCCACCACCTGGTGCCGTAGAAAGACGCCGCAGAAACTTCGTCAACAAGCTGGCAAAGAGAAAGCACACGATAACTGTTTATACCCGAGAACCACGCCAGCGGAATGTGCGCCCGAAGACAGACTCGTCTTCGTCTACTCCGGGGGAATTATCCGCGGGGAGACTTGAATTGACCACTTTAAGCCGAAGCCCCGCATTTGGCCGCTCCGGGGATTCCTCCGCAGACATTGGAATACGGGCACCTGGATTTTCAGCTGTAGACTCAGATTGGCTGGATAGGGAGTAACAGTTTTGATTCATGAGATTACACAGGGCTTGTGAATTCTCCTTGGTGATATATCCTTGGGGTAATGTTCCAAAAAAGCTGTCTTGTGTATCTTTACCCGTTTTAAGCTATAACGACCACATCAAAAGGACATCGGATCGTTTTGGTAACCAAAGCTGCATATTAACTGTGGTTTAAATGGTGGATTCGCAAATAGCAATCGTTTGATATCCCCGGCAGTCAAGAAAATGCCTTAAGCGGAAATGCTATGACCGATGATTATGTCGCCTTTTACCAGGTAATCATTCCATAGTTTTTTTTTTTTTCATCCACTGGAACCATGCATCTTGAAAGTTTACCCATATCCCAAAAGAAAAAATGAATGAACTGAGGCAGAAAAAGAAACAAAGCTGAAATAAAGTAGATTGAGATTCTCAGATTCCCAGTCTGCTTAAGTTTGGAACAATGTTGTACCGTGAAGAGAATTTGAGGGCAAACTAAAAGAAGCAGTCGTGACTTTATTGGCTCCTTAAGACACTGGCACGTGAATGATACCAAGACAAGGATGTGCTTTACTAGGAATCATTCGTAGGACTCTATTGCAGCTTTCAATTTTTGTGCTTTATGAGAAAACCCGGACGTTGTCAGATTCTACGGTTGGGGCGAGTTGTCACTTTTTTAAAAGTTCAATAGGTCAACTTTGGCTTGTACATGGTTGGCAAGAACTTTGAAACAGCTTCATCAGTTTTTTAGGAGGACAGAATTAAGGGGGGAAAAATAAGCGAGGTTAAACAGTATCCTCCAATTCCCGAACTTCACCAATTTTGGTTTCACTTATAGGGGTTTCTCTTGGGGCCTTACGCAAAGAACACGGCCGGGTGTTTTATACCTCGTGGCTAAAGTGAATTCAATCTAGCCACAACAGAGGGTGCAAAAGAGGGAAGGTAGAGTAATAGAAAACGGTAGAATATCGGAAGATGGTCGAATATCCGAAAAAAAAAAAAAATGGATAGTAAGAAAAAGATAAAAGAAAAGTAACTGGCCACCTTTATTCTTTTGGTTTGGAAAATATAATCGACTTGCAATATCATGCTTAGCTGACGAGTCACGGTCAACTTGTATTTCCGCGCCACGTGCCCTGCCACGATAATATTACCCTATGAGAAGGAACAACAAACTTGTTAAAAGCGATAGAATGTCGGTGTAGGACAAAAGATGCAGTTTAACTAATAGATGATGATCATTTTCTCATGATCATTACTTTCCCCACAAAATTTAGCATTTTATGGTTGATCACTTGAAATATTGACCCTTGTAGGTGGCGTTAGGGCTTATGGCCTAGTGCCTAGTGCCTAGTGCCTAGGGCCAAGGGCCAAGGGCCAAGGGCCAAGGGCCTTTGCGGCGGCTTCTCAGGCCCTATGCACCGGCCATCATGACTCCACGGCCATATGATAATGTCCTCGTCACCCTCTTCAACGAATAACCACCGTCCACAAATTTCAAAAGTACCAAAATAAATACCCACTTTTTCCTACGCTGGAGTTATTCTTCTCCAGCATTTCTCTCTTTATCTTTATGCCAAAAATTCTCCTTTTCTTGTTTTCGCCAAGACACCGCATAGGCCCTGTCTCATGGAACCGCACTGCATCGCACCGCACTGGGTCGGACCAATGACAAAGCCTACCGGGGCCATTCAAAGGTTATGCCAAAAGGCTCTGCCAACAAACAACACCACAGAAGGTTTGCACAAAATAGCCTTAACCTCTAACAAACCAATGTCAGCCAAAATTCCAAGAGATAAAAAGCTAGCAAAGTCCGATCCCAAACAGGGCCAAACGAACAAACATACAACCAGAAAACAACCCAGAAAACATCATCTTTCCTCAGTCCAAGACATCTCAGCTTCGAAATGCGACTTCGCAATCGCTCATCTCCTGCGTGTATGGAAGAACAAAGAGGGCATATTCCGAGATTACATCCTCCCCTTGGTGCATTGACAGTTTTTTTTTTTTTTTTTTTTTTTTGTTTAATCTCTCTTTTGCATGACAAGTGCAAACACCGCAAAGCCAAAAGTGCCACAAACCTCGAAAATCACTAAGAAACCACCAAGGGCCCCTAAGAATTCAATCCCCATTAACCCTAAGAGTTTCAGCCCAATGCCAAACATGGAACGGTACAGGAAACACAATACCATCAGGCTTCCCTTCAACCCCGAAGACAAACGGTATAATCTGCCCATCGAAGCCGCCGAGAACTGGTTGGAAACCATAGACGAGAAACTCGAAACCTTGCAAATTCCTCCCGACCAAAAAGTCGGTATTTGTCTTGCGAATTTGCGCCATTCGCCCAACTACGAATCCCCCAAGCACGGCCAGTTCAATTCCTTTGAAGAGTTCAAAGACTGGTTCAGACAGTGCATCATTCAGCGAGACAGTGAGATCCGGTTCTTAAACAAAATACACACCACATTTCAGCATGGCACGTTCCGGGAGTATTACCTTTTGTTTAAGAAGATCCGCGAGGAAAACCAGCAGCTTGACTTTTTTCTTGGTGAGCAGGATATGAACTCGATATTTCTCCAAAATTTGCGCAACATCCACTTGAGGAAACTTCTCCAGCAGAGCAACACCAAGCATTTCCTGGACTTGATCCGTCTTGGAGAGCAGCTCATCAAACTGGGCATGGTCAAGGAACGAGTGCCGGTCCAAGACGATCGGTCCGTAGATGGAGAAAGTATCTCTCCGAATCCAGACACAAAAGTCGACGTAAGGGAGCCAAGGGAAATTATCGATCCAAGAGACCCAAGGGACCCAAGAGCCCAAAGAGAGGCTAGAGTAGAACCAAAGGAAGACCCACGTACAGACCGGAGAGTCGATATTCGGACAGAACCCAGACAAATCACCCAGGGCGAGCCTGCTTTGGAATCTGAAGCTGCGGTAGAATCTACAGCTCAACTGCCTGAGATCGTGGGTGGTAACTTTATAGGTTCGCCTAGATCCCTGGACGAGTTTATCCCGCGCCCGCCATCGTATTCTCCCGATTTGCGTGACACAGAAGCTGATGAGGCCGCTGAAATTGACGAGGCTACTGAAGCCGCCCAAGTAGCCGAAGCCTCTGCCGCTGCCGAAGCCGCCGCAGAAGCCGCCACCGAAGCCGCAGAAGCTGCTGCCGAAGTGTTCCAAAACTCTTACCAGCACACCCCGGTCAATGACCCACACCCCATTTTCGAGCCAGACCCATTGCCGCCTCCTCCGTCCGACCAGCAATATTATGAGTCCCGCCAATCTGATGAATCTGACGAGCCCATGTACACTGACCAGGACATGTATGAAGATGCCACGCCACCGCCGGTCCGCGAGGACCAACAAGGTGGTCGCTTCTTGATCAGACTGTCACGCTACGAAGAGCCCAGGGCCATTGAGGATGGATGGAAGTATCGGTTTACCTTAGGTGACACAGAGTGCCCCTTAGACACTGGTTTCAAAGACAAGATACTGCTCGAGGAATCTGCTAAGTCGTGGTTGGGATTGATCGAGGAGCGTTTGAACAAGCTTGAGTTCAAGTCACAGGAAGAACAAGTATCTTTCTGTCTCCACAACTTGGCCGGATTTGTGCGTAAAGCAGCCAATCTCCAGCCGCCATTCAAAAGCTACCCACGCTTCAGACATTGGTTCTGCCAGTTTTTTGACCTCATGTTTGAGAAGCGAGATGTGGTTAATGACTTAATTGAAACAAAACAAACCGGGACCATTGACCAGTACAAGTTGACGTTCCAGAACCTTCACGATGAAAACGAGTTTTGTAAGTTTCCCGTGAGTCCGCAATTGATCATGGAGTTCTTCATCAAGAACTTGGCGGACGGGCGTTTGAAGGCCAAGATCAATGAGGGTAGATACTTCGGTCTTCTCGAGGTTTTCAGCCAGCTCGATATCATTATCAACCTGGGAGAATTCTCGGCGCTTGATTCGTCTGGGTCAAACACAAGCACCACTACACACCCAAACACCGTACCTAGTAATAGCACAAACACGAGCGTGAGCACAACCACTGGGTTCAAGCCGCTGCATGTTAGAAAGCATAGTGGGTCTGACAAAAAAATCCAGCCAAAAAGACCCCGGGATGTTTCTGCCCAGCGCAGACAAGCAAGAACAGCAATTGTGAAACCCAGCCTTAGCGAATCACCCCTGATTATGCGATCCGCGGTCACCGACCCGCTGGTTGCGATAGTCCCCGCACAGCCATCTGGAAGAATAGTTCGCCCGCTCGAAGAAAGGATTCAGATTGCCAGACCTCTGCCCCGGCCTCTGCCCCGGCCCTTGCCGCGCTCCAGAAATGTCTCCGATGAGCTTTTTGGGGACCGCATGGAGGCCAAAAGGGTGCACTTCGGCGGTCTGAGCGAACATCATTACGCCATCTAAATAACAGATACATTTGTATCTCCCAATGTGTGATTGGCATTTCTGAAAGTCTAACACCCGCAACTCATACGATATGGCTCTGTTCGAGATATACACGTCGACTTCACGAGCTCAGAATGAGAGTTCCCGAAAGTCCACTAAGTGGATGAAGAAATATCTGAAGAAAAAGAAAAAAGAAAGAAAGAAAGAAAGAAAGAAAAGATGTAATCCCACTCGTTCTTCATTAATTAGCTTATTTCAGTTCGGGACAGGAATGTGATGTAACCAAATGTCTAAGGCGGCCAAAACAGGGAAAATGCTAACCATGAAAAATTAAGAAAATTGAATTCAAGAAGAGAAATGAAACGGAGCCGTTGTGGAAAATAACAGAGAGGCGCACAATATCATATGGTGTATTATAAACTCCCACTTCATGTACCCGAAGGACACGTGAACACGTGGATATGTTCTGAGAGCAAAGGTCTGGAGAAAGTCCGCTAACTGAAGAAATATCGAGCTGTGAAGTACGTGAGATGAAACCATCTACCGGGACATGAAGCGAGTTTATATACACGGATGTGACTCCATTCCGGCATCAATTTCAGAGCATTGCCCCAGACCATGGCCGAAGAACATACTCTCAACCCTTGGTATTTGTCTCAGCTCAGAATATCAGAAACTTTTTTGAAGCTCTACTTTCATCTGCTTTTTTTACCTTTACTTGATTACGCTTTTGCCTCGTTTTAACCGGAACCAAGACTGGAAATTTGCGAAAATCACCGTGAAGACACAATTTCAAGCTTTGCTCATACGCTAAATTTTTCTCCTTTTAATGGAAGAATTATGAGGCCTGAGCCGTGGGGCCTCGCACAGGGTCTGAACGGAGCAGAGCAGAGCCGGTCCGAACTGAGACCTGTGCGCAGTGCGGTGCAGTGCCATTTTCCCTCCCAGCTTAGATAACACCTCGTAAACTCCGGAGCCCCTAGTTAGGATCCAAGGCAAGCACTAGAGCCCACAAACAAAGCTAACAAGGCGAAAAACAAAAGGCAAGAAAAAGACAGCCCAAAACACAAAGAAAGAGTAATCCTTAAATATTCACACATTACTTGTCAATGGTGCATTTACCGGATGATCTCGAGGGATTCCCGCAGCGTTCGAGGTCTTTTTCTTGGAAGCATTTCCTTTACCAAATTATCAACGCCGTCAGAATACACAACATCCCTGCTTTGAACTTGTGTATTGTGGCAGTACTAGGTTTCTTCCTAACGAAACTCACGACTAAATATAAGGAACTATACATGAAGAACTCACTCGTGACAATTATTGTGACAAACTTAGTGTTGTATGGGATCTCGGAGACTTTGGCCCAGTCGATCTTAAGTTTTAGGCGTCCGTCCCCCATCCTTTCGTTTTCTTTTCTTAATCCCTCGGTGCCCAATTTAGGCGCCGACCCGGGCGTAAGTACATTTCGCAATTCCGTGGCTTTGGATACACAAATCGGGTCTTTTTCTACCCCTTTCTCCGGCCCAGAAACCCAGCAGAATCTCTTAGGTGACGACGAGCTAGGGAGCGATGACTCAGACGTCGATGAGGAAAGCTTGGACCGCTTCCTCGACTACCTCCGTTCAGATACAAGTCTACCATATACAGGGGAGTCTGGCCCGGGTGATATCGTGCAACCCTACGAATTATCTTACTTCAAATTCAGCCGTTTGGCTGGGTTCATGTGCTGGGGCTTTGTCATGGCCTTTGTCCAGTGCTGGTGGTACAGGTTTCTACAAATATACTCGAAACACCCTCAGTTTGTCGAGGTTCTCCGTAAAGTCATGTCGGATCAATTCTGCTTTCTGCCCGTCTCGTTATTTTGCTTCTTTACATACGGAACAATTGTGCTCGAAAGCGGAACATGGGAGGATGCCAAGGCAAAGTTGCGGAAACTCTATCTCCAAACATTGGTCATCAACTACTGCGTGTGGTTTCCCGTGCAATTCATCAACTTCTTGCTTATACCGCGGGACTTCCAGGTTCCCTTTTCCTCATCGGTATCTGTGCTCTGGAACTGTTTCTTGTCTATGAGAAACTCAACTTCGTGAGAGAGCGTGTGACTATCTTAGGGATTTTTCTCAATGTCCCCTGAGCTCCCTTAGAGGTACATTCCTGATGTGCTGGAGGAGTTGAGTTTCCGCACCACACTGCTCAACTTCTTCAATGCAGTGGTTTTTTCCTTTACATCGAAAATTTCGCCACAAACTTCCGCTGCTGCGTCCATGATGGCGTCCGCGTCGACCTTTTCAAAGCCGGGATGTCCTTCAGAGTTTAAGGCAAGAGCACCGATCTCATTGGGATTACTTGCTTTCGACAAAGCCGATATCACGGCTGCGCCAATGCCCGTGATAAAATGTGGGGGTCGGAGCATCGGGACTTGGGGAAAAAGCCTGGAAGAAAGATCAAGTTTGCTGATTGAAACCCCATTGTTGAGCTGACATGGAGAGACTAAAAACCACGCCTTTGGGCTTGGCGCCAAGGCTGCAATTTCGCCTGCAACGGCCTTTTCCGCTATGGGGTTGGCAAAATGTGGTACAACGATCGCCAAGACAGGGGTTCGGCTCTTTTCCGCTCCAGTAATCGTGTATAGCGGAATGTCCGTGTCGGGGTATTTTCTTCTGGATGCTCCCATGTTTGGAGCAGAGTAAAGCTGTTCTTCCTCATCGAAATCCTCAGTGGACTCGGTTGTTTCTAGTTGTGAGTAACGGACGCTAATGCTTCCACAAACAGACTTTTCCAAGGTCTTTACAAGCACATCCATGGTACTTGGTACTATAATAACGTATCCAAACAGAGCTGGTTTTTCGAAAGTTGTATGAACTTGCGGAATCAACGGTTCCTGTTGTTGTTCGTCCTCGTCAGCCATGACGTGCCTTGCGGCCTGACCATCTGCCCATTGTTTGATCTACTTGTTAGTACGGCAAGGAGGCGGGGCATAAATAATAATTTTCAGCGAATAAAACTGGCAAAGTTATTGCGATGTTGACATACTAGCATTGCTTTGGTGTTTTCTTTGTGTTAAGGATGGTTTTGTTTGGAGAGTGGGCTCTCAAATTTGAAATGGGCCGAGCCAGGTGGCGCCTGACTCGCGGCCCCAGTCTTCGGCCCCAATTTTGGCTGCGCGGCCCTAATTTTGTCGCCGTAGTCTTGTCCTAGCCAGCCCAAATCCCTAAAGGGCGCAAACTGGTATGGTTACCAGAAGTGACTCGATAATTTGATCTCATCAAAAGACGAGCAAAAATATTATAAAAAGAAGGGTGTACTCTAAAGAAGAGAGTAATTCGGTGGACTGCAGTCGTGCCTTCTATTTCTAAAAATCCTTTGTCATCGGTCTTGGCATGTGAGACAGCACTCGGCTAGAAGACAAATGCCTGCATATCTTACTCTGGGAGCAATGCCTCAGAATCTTCAATCACGCCAGAATCTGGTACATCTGTAAAGGGTGTGACTGAAAGCCAAACACTAATTACTGCCTGGTCAACATTCACTTTTTTCAGTGATACAAGAATCTGAACCCACATACCCGATCATATCTTTCTTTACAAGCACCATGTTTTCTCGAGGACTTCGTGTGATTTTCCCACGTACCCGTGCATATCACTCGATTTCCCACCCCGCTTCAAATATCATCGTCAACCCCAAGTCGCCCGAGGCAGTGTTGTTTTCCAAAGCTATAGAACATGTGCCTAAGTTTGGATTTTCGAAAAAGGCCATTGATCATGCAGTTAACGACTTGAATTACCTGGACTCGATCCAGAGTGCCATCACCGCATCTTCGGGACACACCATGGAATACCTGTTGGTATTGTTTTGGCTCAAGCTCCAAAGACAAAAGCTCTATGATCACGTTTTGGATGCACAACTGCCCTTTCACGGTATAAGAGATGAGTATGATCGTGCAGCATACCTTTTAAATAAGAGGTTGCTGTTCAATAAGCCAGTGATCGGACAGCTTACGGGTGCGCTTTCTCAACTTGTGATGCCATATAATGTGGTGCTGTCTTTGGAGGAACTACATAACTTGAGTGATGATGTTGCCTTTTATGCTGGAGACATGTCGAACGACTCGGCTTGGTATGCCAAGAGATTATTGTTGTCGTCTATATACGTGAAGTCCGAATTGTTCCTGCTCCAAGATACCTCTAAGGATTTGCAGGATACTATAGAGTATGTCAACAAGAGTGTCGATTCTGTCAAGACGATGGGGTATGCGTACACCTCAGTCGAGCAATGGGCGGTTTTCAATGCGATTTCCGTGGTTAACTTAATCAAGAGCCAGTTGGCTCGTGGGTGAGACCAACCTTTTCCTTATAAGGAAAAAATTCGCCACTTTTTTGAATCAGGTGTGATTATACCTTCATCCGAATTGTGATCTTGATAATTTATATACAACGATATATGCCAACATCTAAAGCAAGCCAGCATCCTATTAATCTTCGTTACCTCTAAGCAGACGTCATCTGACTTCTGACCTGGAGCAATTTCGCCCTTGTTTCCTCCATTGTCTTCTGGGACTTCTCGATTTTCTCTTCCACTCGAGTGATCTCTCCCAGAATGAACTCGATACGTTTGGTCACATTCATCTTGGCCTCGTTGTAGTCCTGCGGCATTAAAACAGGGCCTGTCAATTTATATATCTTAGAGTCTTCGTTCAAATGATCGAATTCTTCCAAAACGATTTTGTTCTCCTGGAACTGAGTCTCGAGTTTAGACCGGGCCTCCATCAAATCATTCATCGAGGTTTGGGCCTTAGTGAACTCCATCGAGAGAGCTTCAAATTGCAGGTTTGCGTCGGACATGTTCAATGTTCAACGGAAGGATATTAAGGGGTATTTCTTTGGAAGAGTTCTTCGATTTTAAGTTGGCGTCTGTGTTTCAGTTCTTGAGTATAGCCAACGATATTTTTTTTCTTGAATCGCCGCTTGAATCACCGTCTTAGTGTACTTCTCCTTGGGTGGTTCTGGTGCGACCCATTCCTGTTTTGGTGGTGCGCACCGCCCTCACAGGGTGCTTGCGTGAGATTGCCCCATGAACTGGCCCCGAGAAATAAAAAGCCGGCCCAACCAGAGGGCCCAAGAAGTCCAAGCCCGAGTAGTCCAAGCCCGAGTAGCCCAAGCCCAAAAAATCCAAAGGCGAGACCTAACATTCACAGGGCCAAAAATTTGAGCGAAACAGAAATTTCTGAAAGAAAGAAAAAAAAAGAACAAAATACGAAGACAAGATATTTAAATACTTCCCTTAGGCTTTTTGTCTTTGTATGATGTGTCCCTTTCCTTTTGGCCCTCTTCAAATTGACACGTCAATATGGGGATGGCTCGCAATGTGGGTCCGCACTAAGGCTGATCCAACGTGGTGATCCCCCTGTAGCCAAAACACAATTTCAGACCACAATTGCTGGTTGGAAAGTAATACAGTTGAAACCAGCAATAAATGCCGCATTGAAAACCGTAACGGACTCTATAGTCATGGGGACCAACAAAGTGACCAATGAAGGTTTCAGTAGCGGCACACATAGGTCGACACCAGCAGAATATTCGACTGCAAAGTATAAGGTACAACTAATTTTTGGATAAGATTAACAAGCACTATTTTCTGAAGTTCAAACGATTCCACATTGGGCAGGGGGTGCACTGAAGTGTAGCTTCTTTTCTTTTCTTTTTTTGTTTCATCTCTTGAAGAAAATGCAACAAACGTGTCTTTGGTACACCCGCCGTCCTCTGTCATATCTTGCTTTGTTTCAGATGTCTGGAATATGGTCCATGTCGTCCACCAGAATGTCTATCACAGGTACGTAGTTTGATCCGATAGGAACATAAGCTTGGACTTCGAGAACGGAGCCGGAACCGTCGTCTTCTCCATCTAAACCATCGGACTCTTCATTAAATAAATCGTCTGTATTAAGATCGTGGGGGCCGGGGTCTGTCGAAAAACGCGTGCGTTGTGGATCAATGCCCTGGTCACCGGAGAAACTGAATGCCTTAGCCAATGTTGCCGGTGGGTCGCCGTCGGTGTGGATGGCCCCGGAAAAGTTGTCATCTATACACATATCGTCGTCGGACCCTTCATCTACCGCGGAATCGTCGCCTACTTTACGTAACATCGGGCCCAGCCCATAAGTAGTATGACGTCTTTGCAGGCGACCCGGGGAAAGCTTCCGTCGGGACAGATTACTAAGAGACTGGCTTCGTTTCTTAGCGTTCAAAGCCCGAGCCTGTTTCTCGCGCAATAGAGTGCGCAGCTGTTGGTAAGTGCTAGCGAAAAGATCCTGGTTGAATAGGAATCCCTGTGATTCTTTGAGCGAGATGATGTGGTAAGAAGAAGACCCCCGGGTGAAAGTGTACGAGTCGTAGATGGAAAAACTTTCGTTGTCAATCATTTTCTGGGAAAGAAATGACGTTCTACGCAGCGTAAAGGGTGTCAGCGGTGTCAGGGAAGGCGCCGGCGTTTGCAACAGCAGCAGCAGCAGCCGTGGTGAGGGTTCCAAATTCTCTATAGACGAAGTCTCGTGGGGGTGACTAGAAACTTCTTTGATCATTTTGGGATATGTTGGGAATGGTGGAGAAGTGCTAATATCTTTTTTTCGATGTTGGCGAGCTCTACCTGAAACAGCAGAAAGACAGCAAGAGCAGAATGGCAAAATGGCAGAAAGGTACCAAACTTAAGCAAGGTCAAGTCTAACGGGCAAGATGTAAGGAAAAGGTATGGTTAAAGTAGAAGCCAAAGGTATACAGACAAAATCCCAAGATAAGGCCAAGTATACCACAAAAGAAAACAAGCAGTTGAGCCAAGCAGCTAAACTTCGATAACTCCTATCCCCCAAACAGGCGGACCAAAAAAAGACTTGACACGGGGTATACTAAAAAACAGGGTGAGGTCGCAGGGTTCAAGGTCGGGTGGTATTTCTCTGACTTTTGAAACGACGATGAAACGCTTTATGCCTTCTTCTCGTTCTCTTTGGATGGCACTAGAATATTAAATGTGTAAATTGAAGCGGCCCAGGACTCTTGCGGTGCGAGGCTGTGTGGAAGACTGAAGATAAGCTGACCGAGGGTCGGAAAGGATAAAGGAAATAAAAGAGAGCCCTCCAAAAACGAGGAGTCCAAAAAACGAGGAGTCCAAAAAAACCAAATATTAAAAAAAAAATTAGAGAAACAGAAAAAAAGATGAAAAGATGAAAAGAAAAAAGATTAAAAAAAATTAAGATGAAAAATAATTAATTATTACAACACCAAAGTGATGAATATGTACAAACAGGCGGGGAAAACAACACACATCATACAAAAAAGTCCCCGAAATTGGTGTTTTAGGTGCCCCCAGCCTTGTTCCAGAAACTGGAACGTTTCAAGCCCGGACAAGTATTGTCGGGCTCCAAAAAGGAAAACGCAAATTGGGGGCCAGCCCATTAATGGACCCAAGTTGCTCAGTTTGCTCGTTGCTTGGTATGCGGTGACACAGAAATGTGGTTATCAGGAGCCCTGGCGCAGGCCATGCAGGCCGATAAGAAATTGGGGAGAACTTGGGAAAACTGGAGTGGCGCCATTTGTGTGGTTTGGAGTGAAATCCCAAATCGCTCAAAACCACCAAAAATCACCCAAAATCAACCAAAATCACCCAAAATCACTCAAAACCACCCAAAATCAGAAAGAGTTCAGGAAAAACTTGAGTTTTTTTTTTTTTTTTTGATTCTTTTTTTTTTTTTTTTGTCAAAATATCGTATTGTTATCATTGAAAAAAATTGATGGTGGGTTTAAACTATTCAACTCTCTGTGTCAGAAATAATGGTATTGTGCAAATTCTCTGATAAGGCGAAGAAGTGTTCATGGATTGTTTTCATCTAAAAATTACTACTGATGCTCACAAGGCTAATCCAATAAAATGGTTTAAAAGGAAGTTACTTCGGTCCCCACCACGACCTACGCCATTCCGGTTTCGACTCCGAGAAACATTGTTTGTCAAAGTCGTCGCCCTTAACACCTCTTCTTTGGTTAATGTAGGCATTTTGCTCAACACTATAGACTAAATGCACCTTATTATCGTTAGGGCCAGTATTGCTATTGTCCTGCCATATTACAATTTGTCACGCTCAGTACAGTAAAACTCCTGCTATCCAGCCCTCCCTCGCCCTCCCTCGCCCTCCCTCGCCCTCACCCCTCCGCGACAGGACAAAAAATTCCATGAAATTTTTGAGAGTGAGGGATTCGCTTTTTTAAGACTTTTTTTTGGGAAGACACACTCAATTTCGTAAATTCAGCACCATATTAACGAATTGAACTGCATTATACGTAGAAACAAGAGCTGATTATGTGTAGAAGTGTACAATTCGTTAAACAAAATCTTGTCAGAGGCCTTCTCCGGGCCTTGTAAACTCCGCGCTTCGTGGAGTTCCCGCACGAGAAAAAAGTCTTCGAGAAAAATAGGATTCAGAATGCAAGGAATAGCTAATAAATTTTGTTACCTGGCACGGCATGTTTTGGACTACTTAAAAGTGACTGAAGCTCAACTAACATAAGTTTCTGGCCTAGATATAAAACACTCTTCATTTTATTATGCCCTTCCAAAGGATATGACGCAGAGTCAGTAGAGTCACACACGTAAAGTAGACTTTTTGAGCACATTGATAAACTGAGCCAAAATTGACGATTCGCTTTATCAGTTAGGGCGTGAACGTCTGTTTTTCCAACCAAAAAAACGCTAACCGGATAAAACTCACCTACTCCATAGAGGCTCGTTAAGTGTGCTGCCATGTATATAAATTAAAATTTACCTCATCCCACCCCTCGGGAAAGCCTCCAGAAACTGGCTGGAAAGATGTCGCCGAATTACAGGGGGTCCTCATACCTAGGATAGTCTGGTACTGCATGCATCTCTAAGTAGGTCTGATCCTTTAAGGGATATATCAGGAACTTGTTCCCACAAGGACGATCAAGCGAATAGGATCTATCTGAACCCAGACTCTCCGGAGAAGAGTCCCCTGGATTAGATCCACCTTCCGAAGAAAGGTTACCAGGAATAGTAGAAGATACTATAACGC
>JAJMHT010000150.1:0-46971 GCA_030583145.1 Metschnikowia vanudenii
GGTCTTCATGAGGGGTCACTCCCAATGGGAGACCTTGAGTGTGATTCTTGGGTCACGCCAATCGTCATACACCTGATCCGAAGTTGTGAACTTGTTACAGGTTTTTTCTATAGCTTCTATAGTTTTTTGTAGTTGGGAAGTGCTGGTCACTTTTCAATTACAGCCGGTAATGAGATGTTTCTTTCAAAAAAAAAAAAAATTCGAAAAAAAAAAAAAAAAAAGAAAAAAACCTTGAACGAACAGAAGCCTTCGTTGCTCTTTTTTAATGCATAGTATTCCTATCCCGATATTTATATAAATCTAAAATTACAAGAAGTTAGAGAGTGATTCTCTGCCAAAAACGAGGACAAAGAGGACGGTGAACAAGCCAACATACAGGCTTCAACAAGCAGTCCTAAGAACCCTTAATTTTGCTCGTCGATGAATTTGTCGATGTCAATCTCCTCCAATTTAGCGTGGCCAGCCAATGTGATTGATTTTTTGTTGTCCTGCTGGTACTTGATCTTGGCCAACTTAGCCAATGGACCCCATCCGTTGACCGGAGCACTCAAACTGAAAGGCGCCAACCACAGGTTCACGGCCTTGAAGTTTTCTCCCAAGGATGTGATTTCATGGATAAGATCTTCGATACAAATAAAGCCCAAGTCGTCACCAAACTTATCCTCGACGGCCTGATTGTTATCCAATTTAACTGGAGGCTCGCCTTCTTCGGACGATGGAATGCACGCTCTCTTTTGGAACAAATGACGCACGGAAGCCAACGAAGGAGAGCCCACGACGATGAATGGAGAAATGAGCTTCAACACAGGCTCGATGGTGGGTGTCAATTTGACGAAAACTCCCATGTTTGGCTCATCCAAACGCATCACCTTGAGAACATTGAGTGCCTTGGTGGGGATGCTCAAGGCCTTGTTTTGCTTTTCGATTCTGATGACAAAAGCTAGCTTGGCCGGAACTTCTCTCTGGGCAGACACAGCAGCCCTGGCTTGCTCGTGCTTCAAGATGTTGTCCAATCTTTTTTGTTCGATTTTGTTGGCAATGGCTCTGGAGGCCAACACCTCCGCCCTAATGAACTTTTCACTTGGAACTGCGGATTTACGGGCACTTTTCTCCTTCAACACTCTTGCGGCATCTTGTTTTTGCACACGCTTTCTGTCTGCGTCCTTACGTTTACGCAAGACGATTTCGGGGTTTGAGTTCAATACTGCCATTTTGATGAAGAGAATCGAATTAAATTACATTAATTTTTTTTTTTTTGGTTTTCCGCGATGAGTGCGATGGGGCCGGTCTAGGGCCAGAATGCGAAGGGCTTGGGCCAGAGGCGGTGCGGAATTGGGGCCAAGGCTCAAGCGACAATGGCAGGCCCAATTTTTATTACTTCCAACCCATTTTAATCCGTTGGCGTATATTTGCAAAAATTAGCATAATTTTCATAAATTTTAACGTATTGGAATAGGTAGTTTAGTATTTTTAGGTACTCAATATTTTTTTTTAAGGAAATAAAAACTACTAGTACTCTATCTCATTCTTTGATAGTGTTTGATAGTTTTTGAATGTTTTTGAATGTTTTTGATAGTTTTTGAATGTTTTTGAATGTTTTTGATGATGCATTAATATCCATCAACACTATTTTAAATGATTTAACTTCATAAAATCATTAAAAGAAGAATGATCGACAAGAAGTTTCATTTTCGGAGGTGTATTAAATTACTCTTTAAGAAGCTCCATGTTTGATTAGTGTTGACCTAGAAACGAGATACGCCTTTCACGTGGGTCCGCTGGTCATAACGCCCCCGGGGTTTTACCCTATTTTTTTTTTTTTTTAAAAAAAATAAGACAGTTTGAGTTTCATAAACGAACTTTTTTCTAGAATTCTACATCATCTAAGCGTCTTTTACTTTTCTTGCGTGACAGCACAATCTAGGAGTCCGAGTCCTGTCCGCACTCTTTATTACGACAAGCTCCTTTGTCTCGTGCTGGTCCCAAGATACAAAAGATCTTCATTTTTAATGCAAAATTCTGGTCCTTTTACTTTTTACCATTGGTTGGTGTCAAAAAAAAGTAGTCCGCTTCCCAGCTGAAGGAAACAACTATCCAACCACTTCGTTAGGTCCAGGTTTATTGGCAAAAAAAAAAAACCCCCAAAAAACCCCAAAAAACCATAGAAGAAACAAAAAGTGTGCTAGCACCTCACGAAGCTTACCAAAAAAGATTGTTTGAAAGAGGGGGAAAGTTTGTTTGTCTGTTTTATCGTAGAGGATAATTTTCAAAGAATATGTAAACCAAGTAGATTACAGTGAAGAGATTAAGGCTGTTAGCTAGTCGAAAGTTCGTTTTTTCTGTGTGGCCGAGGAAGATTTTACGATACACTATCGAGAACTCACTGTTCGGAATTCACCCCATGTTGGGGATAAAATCAGTGAAGGATCCGAAGTTGTTCCGATGTGAAGGACCGAAGGTCGAAGGTGACGAATTTAGTGAAAGATTCGAAGGTAATTTAGCCCGTAAGAGATAACCGTTCCGCAGTCTAAGGCTTTTCACACAAGCATCTATAAAACACAAGCAGATCCGATCACCATTTATGTCAGTGCTGTTAATTTTTATATCACATGATACAATATAATATATTTACTAAATACTGATGATTCGTGAAGCATTCCGCCAGTTACTTGGTTTCCCAAAATTGGGTGAGTAAGAGAGAAGAACACATGCACATAAATCCAAAAAGAAAAAATAAATAAAAAGAGACCAAAAAAAAAGACCAAGAAAAAAAAAAAAGACCTAAGGTAACGAGGTAATGATTCTGTATTTGAAAGCTAAGATCTGCTTCGAGAATAAAAACTCGAAAATCAAAATTTGACTAAAATCGCCCAAGCTTTCTTCTCATAGGCCCACACTGTGCGGTGACATCACTCAGTCTCACCTTCGTCTCGATAACACAAAGGCAGACGGACCTCGAAAAGGGGGCATTCCGCAAAAGCTAATAAATATCTTGAAGATACATCTGAACACACAAAGTATAAAAGAGTCTTCTTTTCTTTTCTTTTCTTTTCTTTTCTTTTCTTTTCTCTTCTTTTCTCTTCACGTATTACATGTTCTTCACTCTGTTTTCCCCCGTCCTGCTTTTTCTAAGCTTTATACCGTAAATGTCTATTTTCAACGCAAGCTAAGCCGTGTGCTTTTTCGGCCGTCGGGTGGCATTTTCCTTCATGGAGAGGATTGCTCGTTGCTACTGATGCAGGCATTGAAACTGGCGATTCCCGTAGGCAACGTCCATACCCCTATACGGATGAGTGAAAAGAAAATTCGGGAGGGAGCGGGGTTTTCAGAAAAATAAAACAAATCTTCAAATAACGAAAGGTTTCTTTCTTCTTATTCCTCTTCCTCTTCCTCTCTCCCGGCCTTCGTTCAAATGTTGTCGTGAAACTTGGCCTACTCACGTGTGCCCGCAATCCAATCGGGATACCGTCATGCCAGCCGCATTCGCACTGGCGTAAACTTGCATGAACAAATAAAAAAGAACAACGCGGAAAAACAAAACAGGCTTTGTTGCTTTGAAGGCGCCAATCGTACTTTTGGTATAACAGACCCACTGGACAAAGGATAAATTGCATTCTCTTGAAAGTGGACTGTGTTATCTTTAGTTTTTTTTTTTTTTTTTTCTATTTTTCTATTTTTTTTTTTTAAAAAATCTAATTTCCAAGTTTCATTCTCTCCTCCATTTCCATTCCATTTCTTGTCCCACTTGTTACCTAAGAAAGGTGTGTCTTCCTACACGCTTGTTCACGTAAAGGAAACTAAACGTCGATACACAGAAACAAAAACATCAAAAACTTAGAAAAGAAAACAACCCTAATTTAGGATTAATTTGCCTGTTTTCGCACCAGTGGGGCCGGCATAGGTGTTGTTTGCCTTTGAACATTGACATTCCTCCAACCGTTGCTCCTTATACTTTGCGCGAAAAGCGCCCCGAAACCTCAACGCTGCAGTCGAATCTTTTTTTTTTTTTTTCTTTGTCTGTCGGCTCGCGTAACATCTTACACAGTATCCCAAGAGATCTGGATTGAATGGCGACCGTGCATTACGATAAATTTCTCATTCCCGTTTTCTTTTCCCTTTTTGTGCCATATACTTTTCCCTTGTTCTGCTTTCCTTTCTAAACCGGGCCTTTCCTCTCCTTTGCTGCCTTACTTTAGAAGAATTTACTTTTGACTCTGACCCCGAGATAATCTCGACCTATGTCTTACAAAAAGAGAGCATCCAGCAACCATTGAATCTCTTTGCAAACCTGCCCCCCCTCAACAACATTTCTGCACCGGGCTCATAGTCTAAAAACCACCGAAACTTCCAGCTGACTAGATACATTTGAACGCATCCAAAATGGACTCTAACTCGAACTCGAACTCGAACTCGTTGAACCTGTTTCCTCAAACACAAACACAAGCACGTGTCCCCGACCAGCAACAGCAACAGCCGCCCGGTTATCGTGACCCTTCATCTTTTTCATTTTCTCACAGCGGTCCTATTGGTGGCTACCCCGCCGTTCCTGACGCCGGTGCTCCTGCAAGGTTGTCGACTGGGTCTACCGTGGGTCCGCTCGTGGGGCCCGCCACTGGGTCCCTGGGGTCCGCCTCTGGGTCCGCCTCTGGGTCCACCCCTGGTTCCACCGCAAGTGGTCCCTTCTCCCGCGACTCCTACTCTTTGACATCGTCATCCATCTCGCCAGGCTACTCTGGCTTGGATACTTATCCACATCGTCAACTGGGCTCCGCCTTGGACGTTGGGTCTGTGCGTGGTTCTACGTCATCTATGTCCACCAACATGTTTGCACCAAATGCATCTACAGGACCGCATCCACCGCCTTCTATAACTTCTCATCCGCTGCATTTCCCTCTGCAAAACACACATTATTCTCAACCACACCAACCATTACCCGGGCATGGACCAATAACATCCGTCTCCACAGAAGGGACTCTGCAAGCTTCTTCGGCACAATCAGATGTGGCAAGACCATCTGAAAGGCAGGATTCTTTTCTGTCAACAAAAATGACAGAACTGTATTCTCACGAAACTCCTCATCCAAAGGACGCCGACGACGATCCCGCCCTGCCTTTGCTGAACTTATCTCCGGGCTCCTCAAAAGGCTCGGAGATGGATTCGCGAAAGAACCAAGTTGTTGAATCACAGAATGAAACCGAACGTTACTTAATGGCCTTGGCAAGTAAGATTCCTCACGCAAGCCTTGCCGAGTGCGCTCTGAAGATCAAGCGCATGGACACCAATATGACTGAATTGAGAAACGACCCTATCTTCGGTCCTCTCTGTAACATCAAAGATATCAAACAGGAAAAACACCACCAGGTCTTTGGCTTGGCCTGGCTTAACGAGTCATGTGAGGCTTCGCCTGCTGCAGTTGTGCCACGGAATAGAATCTATTCCCGATATGTTCAGGTCTGTGGCCAGTATACCCTAAGCCCACTTATGCCTGCTGCATTTGGTAGACTTGTGCGACTTTTGTTCCCTAATTTAGCTACTCGTCGTTTGGGTATGCGTGGAAAATCAAAGTATCACTACTGTGGTGTTAAGTTGAGAGGTGAAAATTCTCTGTTGGAATCACCGGTATCTTCATACTCAGCCACTGCCGTAGACTCACCACAGTCCCTCGCTCTCCAAACAACTTCACAAGCGGGGAGCCCTGCATTCAATCAAGTGGTTTCCACGCCAGTGAGCTTTGTCAATGTACAAGAGCACTTCCTTATCAACGACTTCAAGTATATTCCTGGACTCTATGGAATGATCGAGCAGTCTATGGATGGGAATGAAAGCAAGTCTCTCAACTTACCTTCTTTATATTCTTACTTTCCAAAGGACTATGATTATGATCCCGATATTGCCGATACTTTGTATGCGTTTGTCAAAATACAGTGTACTGCAATGTTTGACCTGGTCAGATATATGAGAAAGGACGACTTGTTTCGTGCAATGATGCCCCTGCCTGCTATATTGACTGGATCCCTTTTCAAGCTCTTGAATACCGATTACGTTATGGAATGGGTCAAGGATTGTGACTTGATAATGTACAGGTCTATGATAAAAATGTTGAGTCGTTTGCATTTGAAAAGCATCAACAAAGAGATAGTTACTGTACTACGTGAAATAAGCATGGGATTTGTCGGAAGACTTTCCGTTGCATTGGCAGACCGGTTTTCCCAAAACTATATCGCGATGAAACTCAAATTTGCTAGACAATTCATTAAGCTTGTCGGTAGACTATTGAGATGTATCGAGACGGGATACAGGGCAGCTATGGTTCTATCCAGTGCCAGTGATAGAAGTACTATGCTTCTGGATTGGTCAAAATTGAATTTCCATGATACTGTGTTAAGAGAGATGCCTTGCGGTGCAGATACCTCGCGGTCAATCATCAGCATTTTGGAGATCCACGTAGCACACTTGCTCAGGGAGATCCCGCCCGAAGGGTGTGCACTAGCAAATTATGCTTCATTTCTTTTCAAACTCCCGGCGGTTTTCCCTAATGTGAACCCATGGCTTTTCTCTCTCCTTTTATCCAACTTGCTTACCAGTTTCATTAGAGAAATGAGTATGGTTGGTTCAAGGAGTTTTAAGCTTTGGTGGATCGTAGGCTGTTGGATTAACGAATACATGTCCTGGAGCTTTGAGTTAGGCGGCTACCTACACGAAGAGTTCTGTTCATCGCAGCAACAAATAACACCTAGAGACGTCGACTTCGACATTGGTCTCAACCCACACATCAGTGGAAGTATAGAGCACGACTCCTACGAGAACCCAATTTCAACAGTGGACCTTTTGGAAGGACCCCCTGATAATATTTAAGAGTGGCGACTATACCCACGCCTAGACCAAAAATGAAAGCATCAAGAATGCTAAACGATAAATATACAAATATAGAAGAGAAGTAGATACTTCGAATGCATGTTGCCTTTAACCAATGAAAGCTTTAAAACTGGCTTAATAAGAAAAAAAAAAATCCACCTAAACTTTAAGCCTTTCCAAATGGACATTGTTTTGGACGAGATTTCCTTTTACTCTTTAAAAAAGAATACACATGAAGGCACCTCACCACAAGAGTTCGCGTCAAATCAATTAGTCAGAAGAATCACTACTACAGTCGAGGATTTCATTATTGAGTTCAAAGTGAGCCTAGTAATTGCTAGTAGCTGCAGAAGGCGTGGAATACCGGTTCCGTCCTTATTTTGATGTTGTGTATGATATAGCGAAGCCAAAACCCCCCATAATTTCGAACCTCGCGCAACATATAGGGCACTAGACGTCGTTCAATGCAACGCAAAGTGCGCCTTTATGATGTCCATTATAATGTCTCACTGTTTCACTGTTCGACAAGTCCCAGAGTCTCACATAATGATCGGAGCACGCAGTAACCAAATAGGCACTGTCTGCACTGAATGCACAGTCCCACACCCAACGTTGGTGACCCTGCAAGGTGGTTTCTAAGGCAAAGTTATCATCGGTCAGCCAGATGCGGGCCGTGTGATCGGCGGAACATGTAGCCAAGTGCTTCATATCCGTCAGCAATACAACACGCGTGATATACTTCAGGTGAGAGCGGAACTTTGTGGCCGGTGTTAAGGAAGTTACGTCTTTCTGGTTCTGCATTTTCCAAACATAGCAGTTTCCCTTATTGTTTCCGGCCACAAGCATGCTTCCATCACTCGCTACAGATAATGAGTTAATGGGCACATCATCCTCGGGAATGAGATGGTGTGTACACTGATTCTCACCCAAGTCCCAGATCCGGATGTTTCCGTCGTGATCACAGCTGATCAACTCGCCCTGGTTCGGGTGGATCACCACCTCGTTTACCGGACAATAATGCTTATAATTACGCTGCACGGACGGCGACCGCACATCCCAAACCTTGACGGTTCCATCTTCCAGTGAAGACACCATCCACCTATTTTCTATCTGGAACGCGAGAGACGTGACATTTCCCGTGTGGCCTTCGAATGTCATGGCCGCATTCAGCCCGCTATTGGAATTGCTGGCTCCAGCGGTTCCTGATGCAGCAGATGCCCCCGTAGCCTGATTTGCCGCCGACGTGGGATTGCCACCTGAGTTTCCTGTTTGTCTTATATCATAGAGACGCACATAGAGGTTTCCCGCTGCGGCCAAGAACCGTTTATCGGAGGTTATTTCAAGCCTATTGACCTGTGAGTCTGTGTGCTGGATCGTACGTGAGCACACCCCTGTAAGTGCATCCCAGAAACGAATTGTATGGTCGAAACCAGCAGAAGCAAGTATAACCGACATTTTAGAGGATGACTAAGGTGCTTGAAGGAGCGGAGATGGGGATTGGTTGCTTTCAGCTGCCAGTATCAATAAGGCCAATACCTGGGGTGTGTCTCACTGGGTTCAAGAGCCCTAGATTGTGATGCGGCTTTGTATGTAGTACTTTTAACTATAAGGATAATTGTCCGCATATTGCTATAACCAGGAAAGCCTTTTTCTGGATGGTAAACAAACCTATACCCCAATTCTTTCTTTAAAAAAAAAGTGGTTGCTACTATTTGGGGTACTTGAGCGGAAAAAGTTCCTTCTGGATAGAAAGAGTGACTTTTATGCATAGATATCATCCCAAGTAATAATCAAATTGTGATTACTCCTTGCAATAATACCACAACACATGGAATGTGCCACTTGGAAGTAACTTGATATTTTTAGACACTCATGAGCTTACTTATTTAATAAAAAGGCACTTTTCTCTACTGACAGAGTCCTTTCAGAGCGAGGTCAGACCATGTACTTCACCAATGTTTTGATGATCAAGGCCTTCCTCTAGTTTAAAAAGCTCTACATCATAAACCGAGTTGTCAATAATTTATGAATTATTCATGAATAAGTGGTGAAAGGAAACAACATCATGGATTTCGATGACTCCACTTTAGCCACCAATCAGAACATTAGACACCAACACAACCATTTTCGGTATAAAAATCAGGACTGCTTCTAAGAAGGGAGACTTTGCCAACCTTTTAAACAGGTCTCCCAAAAGATCCTTCAAGAGCACTGCCAGCGGTATTATGGTTCACACCAAACTATAAACACAAGTCTACTACACATCAAAAACTGTCTAAGATGACTACTGTTCTTCTTTTTTTAATTATGTATTGAAGTTACGTTGCTTGGGAGTCTAAATGGATCTCTTTCTATATAATACTTGAGCAGAGATGGGAATAACAGAGAGAAAGATGGTGTTAAACGTCCGTTAGGACAAATGCAAACATGCGAATGGAGGCCAGCCTAGCATTAATGTTTTTAAAAAGCTCTTTTTATGGCTTCCTTTTGCTCTTCACTCAAGTGCACAGGGAAGTCAATCTTATATGTGACAACAAGGTCGCCGAAACGGCCTGGGTACTTGGAAATTGGCATTCCCAAGTTGGGGTACCTATTCGTGGAAGTGGGCTGAACAGGAGTAGACCTTGAAATGTTGATCTTTCTGCCACTCAAAGTGGTGACTTCCTTATCGAAACCAAGCAATGCCTCTTTGAAAGACAATGGAATGGTGGCAATCACGTCGTTGCCTTCTCTCTTGAACACTGCATGGGGCTTTTCGTCAATGACAAACTGCACCGTTTGGCGGGCGTGGCACTCTTGTTGATAGTCACCTTCATTGGAGAAATTGATCTTAGTACCGGCCTTCCATCCTGGCTTAATCTTGACCTCAAGAATTTTACTCTCTTTGGATCCGTCAGCGCTTTTACGGTTGAGCTTCATCTTCTTTGTGGCTCCCGAGTACAAGTCCTCTAAGGAAACAGGCAAGTGCATCACCACAGTGTCAGGTTCTGGGTGGTGGGAGCGAGGTCCGCCGGATCCAAAGCCTCCAGGCATGCCTCCGCCAAATCCGCCACCACCAAAAGCAGATCCGCCACCAAATCCGGACCGTCCGAACCCGTCGTCCATACCGAATCCTCCCATCTGGGAGAAGATGTTGAATGCATCTGCCTGAGAGAATGGGTTACCTCCGGCTCCACCAAAACTAAAGTGCGGACCTCCGCCCGAACCTCCTCCCATTCCGCCGGCACCTGCAAATGGGTTTCCACCAGCAGGTGCATTTCCACGTGCTGCCTCCAATCCGTAGTCGTCATACACCTGTCTCTTGTCCTCGCTGGATAAAATATCAAAAGCCTCAGAGATTTCCTTGAACTTCTCCGTGTCTCCGGTTGGCTTATCTGGGTGGTACTTGAGAGCAGACTTTCTGTAAGCTTTTTTGATTTCGTTTTCACTTGCGGAGGGCGAAACGCCAAGCAAGTCGTAAAGTTTTGTTTCTTTGACCATTGTTAATTACTTAGGATTTTTATGGAAAAATTGGCAAACTTTTGTGCTACTTAGTTGTTGGCCAGACGCTCTCTATATCTACTCCAGACATTTTTTTTTTGTCGCTTCAGTGCGAACTTCTGGGGTCTTCTAGAAAATTCGACGATGCGATCCTCCAGAGGTCCGCCACGGACCAACGTTTGCGGATGTAATAATGGCAAGATAAAAAAAGTTTACTTGGGACTAAGTAGATTCTTACTGTAATAATTACACTGTGTGAATTAGGTTTATGTATGTACATAAATCGACATGTTCATGTGTGTGAGTGTGTTTCGAAAGACACTCACAGAAAACTCCAAATCAAAAAACAAAACCATTAACGCTTACTCCGCCTTTTGTCTTGCTGCCTTCTTCAATGCTCTGACGCGAATGCTCTTGTGCATGTCGAAGTTAAGCTTATTGGCGATGCTTGAGGACACTCCCACCGAGTTCTCGATGAAGAAGTGCATCAACGCGTGTGACCAGTAAGGAGTAGACGTAGCGAATCTCTCTTGAGCACCACATCTCTTTCCGACCGTGTTCAATGTGGCATTCACGAATTGCTTTGGGTTTGGGATGGTAGCACTAGTTCTTCTTATCTTCGACATGGCAGACGTGACAAGGTATGAAACGACCAATTGCACGTCCACACCTTGAGGTTTCAACTCTCCAGCCAAAGCAGATGACCACTGTTGCAAGAACGCCTTGGAACCCGAGTATGTGGCCAAGTATGGAGTTGGCAACAAGCCCCCAAAAGACCCCATTGAAAGGATCAAACCTCTAACCTTTTTCTTTTGTGCGGCCACAGTCTTCACGATGACTGGGGCAACAGCCTGCGTGATTTTCAATGTCACAAGGTTGTTGATGGTAATGATATCGGTGAGCTCCTTCTCCTCTGTCTCCAAGAAAGGCACAGGGATGCTATGAGACTGGCCCACATTGTTCACCAATACTGTGACTGGTAAATCGGAAATGACCTCTTTGATTGCCTTATAGTTATCTTCCTTGTCGACGGAGGCATCAAATGCAATCACCTCCGTCTTCACGCCGTACTTCCCTTGGATCTCTTTAGCGATTGCCTCGAGCTTCGACAAGGTTCTAGAAACCAAAACTACATTCAAGCCTTTTCTAGCCAATTGGAATGCGTACTCTTTACCGATACCATCAGATGCACCTGTGACAACAGCCCAGTTTCCTTTCTTGGCTCCATATTTGACAAAGTTCGTGGGTGGAAGAATGAAAAGGTCTGCAAGGAGACTTCCAAAGGATAACGTCAATGTAGTCAATTTATAAACTCCCGTGAGTAATGCTGTGTAGAGAAGTGCTTGGCCCAACTTGGACTCTGTGATAGAATTGAACAACTCGGTCACAGACATTTTTGGGTTGACAAATTTGGATGGTAGTATTTTGAATGCGGACAAGACTGGCAGGAAATGGGGGCCGAGGGAACTTTCGCACAATCGAGAGTTTCAGGAAACGCGAACCACCGCCAGTCCGCGGGTCAAACCCACCCAGTGCGGGTTTAAGGCTGCAACCTTGGCCCACAACTTCCCCTCAGGTCCAAGCCTTACTTGGACAAGGAAATATACTTCGGTATTTGGAGCATTTAATGGCCTTGAGTTTTCTGATCTAAGAGGTATCGCCCCCAAAAAAGACACCACTACCTTATTCAAGGCAAACTGTTCATTTTATCTCTGAACAGATTCCTCAACAAATCATCCAGCACAAATTCGGAGATATTTCACTAAAAGGTAACAAACGGCAGTGTTAAAATTTTGTGAATCCATCAAATATCACAAGTAAGTGAATTCGTCTAGTTTTTCATTGCAGATTTCAACGTTTAAAGCATCTCGTTTAGCATAGACTTCTAGCGTGGAAAACGCACATGCGAGCTTGATTTTTTCATTCTGGAGCTCGGCTAGTCTATCATTGACGTTGGCAAGATCCTTATAATTCTGATCTAATCTGGCTGCAGTTTTTCCCTCTCCTAGTCTAAGGAGTGAAACCCACGGGTTTGTGAACAGGCTAGTTGCTGACTTTTTCAATGCAGTTATTGACCCAGACGGGCCATCCACCAGTGTACCATTACCCCCATGGCTCCCTTCACGGCTGGAAGTATGAGGGTAAACACTTCCTCGAGGTGGACCACGGCCATTGGGCCGTTGTGGCCTTTCGCCAAATCTGTCAAGAGATCTATCTGTTGGTCTCTCTGTTGGTCTCTCGTTGGGCCTTTCAGTCGGCCTTTCAGTCGGCCTTTCGGTGGGATTTTCAGCATAACGGTCACCAAGTCTTTCATAACTAGCTTCTGGTCTGGTTTCACTGGCTTTGTCTTCTCTTTCATTGACCCTACCCTCTGAGCTACTTGGCGCTCTCTGGGCGTAATG
This sequence comes from Metschnikowia vanudenii, assembly GCA_030583145.1. NCBI lineage: Eukaryota > Fungi > Ascomycota > Pichiomycetes > Serinales > Metschnikowiaceae > Metschnikowia > Metschnikowia vanudenii. Next base: position 12,738 of record JAJMHT010000150.1, read on the forward strand.
ATGACGCTCTTCCGCATCAGGTCCGCGAGTAACCTCACGAGAGTCACCTTTATCCTCATGCCAACGCGAGTCTCTTGGGCTATACCGCGGACCATCGCGCGGACCGTCTCGAGAACTATAACGCGAGCCATCTCTCGGGCTATCTCTGTAGTAGCCATCATCTCTGGCACCGTAGTCTCTCAAAGATGGAGCTAAGGATGTTGCTGGTGCTACTACATCATGCGAGTTTGCACGTGGACTATCGTCGTAGTCACTTCCTCTGTAACCAGAGTCTCGATACAGTGTCCGCGGACCATTTCTGGGATCTCTATGGTCTCGATAGTCCCGGGAATCTCTGAGATCTCGACCATCTCTACGGCCACCGTAGTGGCGGTCAGGTCTACCCATACCTTTGCCGCGGCCACGGTGGCTACTTCCATAGTGATCGTGACCCCTGCTTCCTCGGTATCCACCTCCACGGCCCCGGCTATCACGCGGATCCATATTTCTATCGTGATACGAGTCGTACCTTGATGGTCCCCTACGGTCACCATTTGGTTGGTAGCTGTCACTCCCACTCATATCTTTGATTTTTTTTTTTTTTCAGTGTCACAAAGATCGTATAAGTCAGTTGATGATGCGAAGGTGGGACTTTGTTAGAGCTTATTGAAAAGCGCGGTAACAGTGCAGTATTGCCTCGCTATAATAATTGGCATGGAATGGCGACCCCACTAGGCCCGACGGGTATCAAGTATGAGTTCTTTTACAGGTCTTATTGAATTTTTTTACGGGTACAATTGAAATGATTTTCAGTTTCGTTTTTGGAACAATTTCGGAGATTTCGAAATTCAAAGAAGAAACAACGAGAAAAAATAAGAAGGGTCAAACAGTGGGGGAAAAAAAAAAGACTGTTCTCATTCCGCCTCGTCTCCACCAAGACCGAGGCAGCTACATCAGCTATGATCGACACTTTGACCGAGACACACTCCAGTGCATATAGAGCAATGACCCGCAAAGCTGGCCTGGCCGAGGTTTATCTTGTTTTAAAGTAGTCAATTTACCACCAAGTTCTAAAGATCTTCAAATAGCTAAGTTTTTGATCTCCTTCATCCATATATTATTAACTGCAATCCACTGCTTCGCCAATTTACTCTTGCCACGCTATACTATTAGATGTAGTTGGTGGAAAACACGAGTCGTTCCTATTTGGAAAGAAGTCTTGGGAATTGTCTTTTAATTTTAATCCAAGGATCTCCTTTGCATGATTCTTTTACTTTTCAATATTCTGTAATGCTGTATAACTGCATGACCTATTCATAACAAGGTGCTTCGCTATACGGATGGGGCCACGCCGGGAAAATCGTATCCTATTTTGGGCCTGTAACGCGCGATCGTGCTAAGGGGAGGATGTTTAGCGAGAGGCCGAAAGCGGATGCATGTGGTCTAAAACTAGAAGATGCCAAAAAGAAGGCCCAAGTAAAGCCCAAATAAAGCCCAAAGAAGACCCAAAGAAGGCCCAAAGAAGGCCCAAAGAGAAGACCCCCTGAAAAAATTGCCAAAGAAACAAAAACCCCATCATTAAAAAATATCCTTGAAAGCTCGTTTCAATTTGCCCTGCTGTTTATGGCCACTACTTTATATATTCCTTGTATTCTGACCTTGTGTAAAAACCCCCTTCTATAGAAAAGGATAGAATATAGTAGCACATAAAATCAATGCTCCAAAGCTACTAAGTATTTGGGCAAGTGGAATAAAGTCACAAATTTTGTCACAGTGTGCTATCAGTGTGCTATCAGCGTGCGATCAACGTGCAGGTGCAAGCGAACAGATTGCAGCGCTACATCACAGCCAAAAGCTTAAAAAGAGCGGGGATTTTTCGTATTTTATCATAAAACCTTCAAATTTTATATTACCTAAAGCTCAAAAAGCACCTCCTTGGCCTCGAATATACAAGAGTCTAGAAACCAATGAATACTTCGTGGCTGAAGACATATTATTCCCTATCACATGTCGAGATTGTGCTAGACTGTACTGCACCCGGCACAGGCGTCAGCCAAGTCTAATGCCATCACAATTCCTCTTTGGGGTCACTCAAAAACACTCGGGCGCAGCAGAGAAGAATTCCGCATGCACATCAGACTCACGCAATTGCAAGATTAACAGGCATTGCGGTGGTCATATATTCTGTAAACCTCCACCCTTTCCTTTCATCTGTGGCACTTTTTCTTGGTGCTATTTCATAAATCACATAAGAGGTGCCTGATCGCTTTTTGTCCCCTTTGATCCTCAACAATGTCGCTACGAGACCTTGCCACACGCGCTGATCCCAGCCAGGATCTTCTCCTGGAAAAAGAACTAATAGACATGTACATGCGAGAAATGTGTCCAGATACCATGGCCATCTATGCCGCGTCGCAAGTGCTGGACTTATTGGCGGACTCACTTGGCCGCCCCGGATCGGCGGATCTTCAAAACGGTCTTAACTTGATCGAATACATGGGCCACGAGGGCTTGCGCATTGAGTATGGTCCACTTGCACACGCAATGGCACCCGAAACAATGGCCCACCACTCAATTGGGCACCACGCAATAGGGCACCACACAATAGGACATCACACAATAGGACACGGTACACACAATGCAAAGAGCCACTACGATAAGGATTCGTCATTCTCGGAAATGAGCGATGTTGCCAGTGTGGACACGTGTGGAAAAATCCAAGATTTGGCCTACGGACGGAATTCGGACTCTGAGCCCGAGTCCGAGTCCGATTTCGAAGAGACTGACTCACTCATGGACTGTGGCGATCGCATGTCGCCGAGCCCATATGGCGCGGCCACCAAATTCAACCTCTACAAACTCCTTGACTCGATCCAGGCTCACCACCTAAACATATCCTGCGGGTTCCAGGCAGCACATACACGCTTGGAACGTCTTCGGGAACAGAACCATCTCGACTCGGTATTCCTTGGAAAACTCAATTCCAGCAACGAGCGTATGCGTGAGAGAGCCCACGAGATGAGGTCCGAGGTTACGGAAATATTCAAGAATCTCGAACTCATCAAGCAAGAATCTGGCTTGAACAACGAGCACTCTCCGGAACTCCCTTCAGGGAAATCTGCAAAGAAAAACGTATATCCATTTGCCCTTGAGCCTTGGACGTCTAATTCAGCCGTGATGACCCCTTCTATGGCTCCTGGAGCTACAGAAGAAATAGATGATTCGCTCCGTCTTCTTGCAAAAGATGAATCTACACAACTACAATGTCCAACGGTGGATAAAGAAGCTTTTATTGCTGATAAGACCAAGGAATCACAATCCAGTAGCAGCGACCACCATGGCATGTCCGTGGGTTCTGACCCGCTTTCCATATACCCCGCAGGAGTTTCCGTGTTACTCGTGGTTCTAGTAGGATGCTGGCTCTTCAACTGGATCCAAATGATGATGACCGGGAAATGAAACATAATGCAAAATGACACAACCGTAACCGCAACCGTAACCACGGCTTCAATCTGTAGGTAGTCCACATTTGGTGGACTCAAGATGGGCGGTTTATCCCATATTGATAGACCGCGGGTAGTTTTCGTAGCTCTCCTCGGTTTCTTCTTGGAAGTAAGGATGGATCAAGGCTCTCTTGGCACTGATTCGGTTGCTGGGGTCATAGTTCAACATTTGCTGCATCAAGGACACGCCATCAGCGTCCAAAGTAGGGACACTATTGGCCAAGTTCTTCTTTTCCCACTTGGGCCAGGTTTGTTTGAAATCGGGCAAGTAAGTCACATCGGGCCAAACATCCTCGTTGGGGGTTCCGAGGATGCGGAAAATGCGGAAAATCTCGTCGATCTCGGAATCTCCAGGGAATAATGGTTTACGGTTGCACATTTCGGCAAAAATGCATCCCACCGACCACATATCCACACCGGTGGAGTACTGTTTGCCTCCCAAGAGAATCTCCGGAGCACGGTACCATAAGGTGACCACCTCGTGAGTGTAAGCACGCAAAGGCACACCGAACGCACGTGCCAAACCGAAGTCTGCCAACTTCAAGTTTCCTTCTTTATCAATCAACAAATTCTGCGGCTTCAAGTCTCTGTGCAACACACGATGCGAGTGGCAATATTTGATTCCCTTGACCAATTGGTGCATGAACCTTTTCACCATCGATGGCTCCAAGCCAACGCCCTGTGGGATGGACTCCATGTACTTCTTCAAGTCCAAGTCCAAGAATTCAAACACAAGGTACAATTTATGCGAGTCCGAGTGGATGATGTCATAGAGACGCACGATGTTGTCGTCTCTCATCTCCTTCAAGAGCGAGATCTCTCTGATGGCGGTCGAAGGCACTCCTTCATCCTCGGACTCCAACCGGATCTTCTTGAGGGCAACCACACGGTTGTTGTGCCGGGTGTCTAGGGCTTTATACACCACACCATATGTACCTGAGCAGTTAGTATTGGAGAGAATGAAATCGTAGAAACGGACCCAAATGGGGAAATGTTTGGGAAAGCTTGAGCAGCTTGGGCAGCTTGGGGAAGCTTGGGACATTGAAAGGCCAACTCGGCCGTTTTTTCATGCAAAAATGACATCTTTTGTGGTCCTCAAAGTCACATGGGCCACTCAAACCATTAAGGGAAGAGGCATCCGCCAGTATCACCAATCACCACGATAATCATAGGCATTTAGAGCAGCGCCCTGTTTATTGGGGTCCTGACTTTATACACACCTTCTCCGACTTTCTCCTGACGCTGGAAATCTGAAAGCTCTACCATTTTGCCGTGGTTGAGTTTACAATGTTTTTTGTTTGTTGTATAAGCAATCTCGTTGAATCGCGTCTGGCCGTACGCGGTGCGTGGAAACCAGGAAAATCCTCCAGGGCACTAGACCGACCCGCACCATTAGCCAGCGAAAAAACAATGATATTTAATTTAAGGCTTTATTGTGATGATATTGTGATGATATTTATCATAGGGATATGTGATAAAAGAAAAGAAAACAAAACAAAATTATTAAGGGATTCCATAGACCACTTCCAAGAATTCTTCCTAATAGGCCTCACAAATAGGTGTCTTCACTTGTTTTGGGTTTTGTTGGGTTCGTAATTATTACCCAAGTGAGATTGATATTCACCCAGTGGACTCTGTACTGACTTTCACGACTGGTTTGGTGGCACTGCTATTCAGAGCATCCATTGAGTTGGTCTTGAAGCTATTTGAACAGAACAAGGTTGTCGAAGTTTATTAATACTACTAGTTTTTTCCAGTCCTGATGACTCCTCGATTTTGTCAAGAACAACGAAGATCTTCCTCGTTTCAATTGGACTGAACAATCCACGCTTTTCACGCGAAATTATGAGTGCTCAGTGTCCAGACTCCATTACGCACATTCTCTCATACAGTACGACGTAGAAAGGGGGGATCACCCATACCCCATGAATGTTCTACTTTTTGTGTGTTTTTGAATCTTGTTCGTGATTCAAACCGAAGTTTCCATTAATTCATTTCTAATAAGCTACCCCACACGTGGATGGCGTGACCAGGGCGTTCAAATTCTGGACTGTGCAGGAAAATCTGTTTGGGTATATGTTTGGGTATAAACTATGTTTGGGTATAAAATATGTTTGGGTATAAAATATGTTTGGATATGAAAATATAAAACACGCCTGGGCTTGAAAAATTTGCATGTGTTTGAAAAATTCTTGGGTTTGTTGGGGCTGCACCTTGCCAAAGTATAACACGTCTGTGTTTTGTCAATACTCGTTGACTTTGGCTTTTTTAGCATGAAGCGACGCAAAATTAGCTCATAATCATGTTGTATCTCGCATACCACAACAATTTGTTCACCGGTTTATAGTTTACCCGCGGGGCTTGTGTTATTTTATCGGAACTGTAATGCTTTCAAAGATGACCAGATTTTCGATTAGGTAAGTTAGGTACCAAATGTTACATATTCGGTGGTACGAGTTGCCTCAGTTGTCTTGTCAAGGGTTGAGATTAAAGTGAATTCGAACTAAAGTGAATTCGAACTAAAGTGAATTCGAACTAAAGTGAATTCGAACTAAAGCGAATTCGAACTCCAAAGGCATGGATGTACCATTTTTCGTTTCTAGGGGTCCTTTAATGAAAGATTTTCTTTGGAATCGTAATTACCGTCGCTGCTAGAATTATGAAAGATTCCATTTCTTACCAAACTGCAACCTCGCGAGAGCCACCCGCGAGTCAAGGTGCTTTTTTTTTAGGTAGACGGTTTTTGGGAGGAAGACGTAGGTGAGCAGGTGTAGACACATTCAACTTTTGCCTCTTATGTTCCATGTCAATTTCCTGGTAAATCAAATTAAGTCCTGGGGCTATTATAGGTATTGGCTCTCAACGCTTAGTGATGACTTTACGTCAAAAATGTGAAACTGGGATATATATCTAAAAAACGAATACAGTGAAGCCTCTCTATTTGCATGCATTTCGCGTTGCATAATATAGAGGGTTGAATACACAATTAAAAAAGGATAAAGTCTATGTAAAGCAGCTCTTTTATGGTAAACAAAAACAATAAAAAAAAAACACCCCCCGAAAACCGAAAACTGAGAAGATTTTATTTGATATAGAGAAATATACTAGAAAAAATCTAATTTGTTTTGGAGATGTGCTGATATAACGGATATAAAGTCCCTGTGTGAATCGCATGAAAATAGTGGGAACAGATTAGAAACCAAGCAAAATACATTCTTTGAGTAGCTTGAGAACCGTTTTTTAGAGGGAAAGGTCCACATAAGCCCACCCTTTATCAGGAATTGATTGAGGTATCGCTATTTAGTTATCTTTCGAGTTATGGCTTTCGAGTTATGGCTTTCGAGGTAACCCATAATTTCGTGCTTATATCAAGTGGGGTTCACCAATTCTAGCTAAATTTGCTCTTTTACGCAACGAATATTAAAATTTTAGCTTCCAAAACTAGTGTGTTGAAACTTCGCGTGGCAAATTACTATCTCGTCTAATTTTCCTTCAAAAAATTGGGACCTTTGAGGCATCAGAATATTGTGCATGGTTTTTATGCAAGGTAGAGCACAACACAGAGAAGATTAGCATTATCCTTGTATAACGAAGACACCCTATACAAAGAGATTTACCATTTTTGAAACCTACTGAAGTGACTCCTAACCCCGGTCAGACAAAAAGTACCGACAGGCCCATCACATGAAATAAGTCGTGAATGTTGAAATGATCTTGGGAAGAGATCTTGGGAAGAGCTCTTGAAGAGAAGTCGAGAACTAAGTCCTAACGGAAAGATTTCGAGTGAAGCGGGGGTGAATGGTTACAACATAAGAGGACACACACCTGTCCACCGGCGTAGGTGATCCGTTTGGACCAAGGCGAATTTTCAGCACATTGTACTTTTTTTAAAAAATATTTTTGGGTTCAGTCTTTTTCTTTTTCACTCTTTAAATACAAAAAGATAGTTTCTGGCCATGATATATATGTTAAATATGTATTGCAGCCACTTCAAATTCGGAAGTCCACCTCGCCATGGGCGACTGGGCGATGTTCGTGCTCCTACGCAAAGTCCGTCCAAATCCAAAAATTATTAATATCGTCATATTCTTGCTGTGATTTTAGGATAAAGAGTATAGTCACATATTTAATTTTCGGTCACTATGATTCACTTTGTTGGGGGGAACCCCCGAACTCAAGAAAACTAACGTGGGAAGGGCTCCTGGAGAGAAAACTATTCAACAAATGTTTAAAGAGCAGTAACCTGTCAATACAGAGAATGCCCGAAAACCACATAAAAGCACACTTGTGAAGGTTTGAGCTCAAGCAGAAAGCCTTCTTTATTACTTGGAGGAATAATGGTTGGACTAACTTAAAAACTTGCAATCACAGGTGTCTCCAGGTATGTTATCTCTCGAGGAAACGAGAATCGCATGGTGTTCGCCACGAGATGCACGTATTGGAGATCACTCACCACACCACTTTCTCCGTGTGAAACTCCAATAATCTTTTGGAGCATGGCTTTCCCTTCATGAAGATCATGCCTTAGTGTACATCGTGCAGCTTTGATACTGGTTTTCTCGCATAACAAAAATACATGAGCGCATGCTATTCGTGAACCAGATTATCCTTCTATACTATTTCTTCTAAAATAAAGGCATTCCATACAAAAAGCCTTCATATTTCCCCATACATAAGCTTAAAAAACACTTCTAACTATATTATTAGGCATAGTTGCATTGGTGTCCCTTTCTGCATTGACCTAACTTTCTGCATTGACCTAACTTTCTGCATTGACCTAACTTTCTGCATTGACCTAACTTTCTGCATTGATCTAACTTTCTAGCATCTTTACTTCTTTCTCGAAGACATCGCATATTCCAAAACTCACTATTCACCGCCACGATCTCCTCCCAAAGCTAGCGGTAATTGATCGGTGCTTGTGATTGGCTTTCGCCATCGCCTGAACTCAACACCTAAAATTCAAAACACCCGTACATCTCCACTGCAATGCCCATGCTGCTTGAAAGTCTGAAAAATCCTATAGAAGGAAATTTGCTCCCCTGAAGCTCATTGCTTATCGTTGCATCAGAAGAGCCCACATTACGTGTATAGGATTCGTCTTTGCTTATTTTTAAGCATCCTGATTCCATTGCCTTTCTCTGTTCTTCTCTTTTCGCCTTCTTAATCCCAACTTCATCAAAAATGGCACCCGGAAACCGTAGTACCAATATCAAGTCCCAACACCACACTACCCCCGTCGAGTTGCTGTGTATGTCAACATGGCTTGAGGGCGGTCCAGATCCAACGCAAGTGCCAGTTTTAGACGTTTTGATCAATGAAGATTACGCGTCGTCAGGCTTAATCTCGACCGGATCCAATGGAGATTTCATAAGCGAGAAGTTAGTGGACCGCATGGGGGTCAAGAAAATTCCACTTTCCTATGCATGTGTGTTCGAAGACATTCCGGTGACTTATGAGGTTAACCTCAAGTTTTCCAGTAATGGTGTTGATTTCTTCAGGACGTGCTATGTGATCCCCTCTTTGCTGCTTGATCTAATTTTTGGGGCCCAATTTATGAGAGACTTCCCATACCCTATGACCAACCCAATTGAGTTGACTTTTAATGATTTGCCCATGTATAACCCGTGAGTCTCGTGACTAAACAAGTAATTTCTAAATACACGATTTGAATCATTGGTTTTTGTATTCCTTGTAGCGAGAGGGCGTTTCTGTACGTGGGTGGGTATTTTCGTTTTCTCTTTCTTTTTTTTTTTTTTTCTTTTTCTTTATTCGATGTAGTGAAGTACACTACATATCCCCTACTTTCATTCGAAATCATTGCCTCTATATCACTCTCCTGGTTGAATTCTCCTGGTTTAACAACTTCGTTAATCGACTAGTGTCGCCTCTCCCTTTCATTTCTCTCATCATTAACACCGTTACTCTGAAAAGCCTACTGCGATATCTTGTCAAGCTTCTCCGACACTTTCTCTTTAGATTCCGGTGCTTCATGGTGGGCCTCTCCTGCCTCGCACACCCGAATCTCTCTTCCCCATTCACTATTCAAGATTTGTTTTCCTGTGATTCTTCTTTCGGGAATAGGGTCTAAAATTGAGTAGATGACATTACGACATCTGGCTCGTTTTAAAGATTCAATTGGCTCGTATCCCGTAGCATCCTTCCTCTGTATAAGATACTCCTCGAAAAAATCATCTCGCTTCGGGTCTGCCAACTTCCATAATTGGCGACCGGTTCTCATCGCCATGTAAATGACTCCACATGCCCATATGTCAACACATCTTGAGTCAAACTGATCTTGTGTGAATTCTTCTGGGGCAATGTATGGACTAGACCCACAGATTCCATCACTAAAGTGGATCTCATCTTCCCATGCCATTTTGAAGCACTCTCCATTTCCGAAGTCGGTGATCTTCAACACTCCCTGTTGCGTGAGCAAAAGATTCTCCGGCTTTAAATCACGGTGAGACACCCCCATATCGTGCATATAATTGACTCCTCTAATAAGCTGCTTGAAGAAACAGTCTGCCTCAGCGTATTCGAGCTTTCCAGCTGCAATGATTAATGTGTATAAATCACCGCCTGAGCAGAATTCCATCACCTCACAGTAGTCTCCTTTGGCATCTTTCAACAAATCTAGAGTGTCGATGATGTTCAAGTGTTTCAAGGAGGATGAGATGCAGAACTCCGAAGTTAATCTTCTAGAGTACTTCTTCTCAGACTCGTTGGGTCGTTTTTTAAATTCCTTCACTGCGTAAAGCACCTCCTCTGGCCCTTTTGATGACTGAAGAGTTTTCTTGTGGGAGATCCGCACTACACCAAACGAGCCACGACCAATAACTTCCTGGCAGCGGCCATACTTCTCCACGAAAGACCGACTGTCTTGCTTGGGTATAAGGTCATCCTCCTGTGCGTGGTATGGAGAAGTGTTATTTTTAACCTGGTTTACAAGTCCGGCAAAAAGCGTTGGCGGTTCTGGGGTTTGGTCTCCCGCATCGGCCTTTTTCCCCAGAAGAATATTTGGCACGGCTGACTTAGCCTCGTCACGAAGCTTCTTTGCCCCTAGAAGATCCTTTAGCATATTACTAAGTTTCTCTTGGCGTTTGGCCGCCCTCAAGTTATGCTCATGGCTACCATCCTCGTACACTCTAAACCTAGGTTTATTGGACGCAGGCACTGATGAAGGGGAAATTCCAGGTAACTGAGTGCTTGAGACCGACGGAGATAGCGTGGATGGAGACACATGGCCCGCGGGCTTCTTTTCTGAGGGGGATCTTGGTTTCACCTTTGCTGCCAAAGCTGCAGCGCTTGTTTTTCTGGCGTAGCCGTTAGTGGAAGACAGCCGGGAGACAGATGGTGACCGCGACCGAGCCCCTGTGCCAGGGGGCTGGTCTAATACCGCGGCTGTAGCGGACTGTAAATTAGACAAGTCGACTGAAGTCATTGATTGTGAAGGTGATACAGTATTTGCGGCCATTGCAGGAGAACCAGTAGTGGAGCGGTCGTTAGGTAGTGGTGCGAGGACATCGTCGTCGTGTCCCTCTGTGGCACTGGGCTGTGGTGATGCTTTTGATAACGGTGACGAAGGCAGCTTAGCTCTTGTCGTGGCTGATATGGGGTTGCCACTTTTGGATGACGGTCTTGTGTCTTGGTCAGAAGACGTATTGCCACTGGCTCCAGCATGAGCACTAGCACCAGCACTAGCACTAGCATTAGCACTAGCATTGGCACTAGCATTAGCTCCCGTTAGAGAATCCAAGGATACATTATGATTCGAAGACTTGGAGTTGTGTGAGAGCTGGGATAAGTTGGTAGATGACACACCAAATAGACGGCCGAGTTTAGACAAAGTCTTCTTCTGTTTCGTTTCACTCATTAAGAGCAAAAGCAACCAGCAGCAAAACCAAATTGAAAATTTTCTAGAAATTCCCAGCTAGGTGGCAAGGGCTAAAGTTCGAAGGAAGCTCGAGTCAGATCCGTAGTATGGATGATGGCGAAGGCTAAAAATTATTATTAATTTTTTCTTTCGTGGTCAAAAAAAAATTCAATGCTTTGAATGTAGACCCTGTGTCCTATTTGTGCGCCGCAGCTGTGAAAGAATGACAGGTCTTGGGAATCACGAGAAGCTTCCACAAGAAAATATAAGGGAAAGGAAAGTTGACGGCGATGAAAACAACGACGACAAATCGTGATGAGCTTAGGTAATGTAAGTGTGGTGGCCTGAGCGTTCAACTGGGGATACTGGTGCCAAATCGAGGCTTTTTTTTTTTTTTTTTTTTTTTTTTTCTTTTCTTTCTTTCTTTCTCGGTGTCACCTGGAGCTGAGCGTGTGTGCGGTATTTTTATTTTTCAGAAGCTGTCTTTTTTTTTTTTTTGACCTTTTGTGCAAAATTCGTACGGCGTTGCTTCTCTGTCAGCTTTATACCTGCGGTGGGTGATCGGCTGCGACGGCAAAACACATGGCACCATACACCGCAACAGGGTCTGCAGGCCGAAGAGGCCAAGCTAAAAAGATGAAAAGTATGCACGGCAGAATGGAAAGAGTAAGAATAGAAGAATAGCACGCACCGACGCGGTCATTTCAAGCGGTGGTGGGCTTGGCGGTGGCAACACTATTCCGCCAACGTTGTGATGGAACATCGCATTTTTTCCGCTGAAATGTTCGATGGGGAGGAGTAGTGAGGCACCGTCCACCGGCTTTATCACATGGAAGAAATATCGTCCTTTGCACTACAAAGCACCAGGAATAAGCGTTTTACACAAGATATGGTGCGAACTCGAGAAATTGTCATGAATTGAGGTGAGAAGGATATTTTTTATATGTTATTTGTGTTTTTTGTTTGTTGTTTGTTGTTTGTTGTTTGTTGTTTTTTTCTTTGAACTTTGATCTTTGAACTTTGATCTTTGATCTTTGAACTTTGAACTTTGAACTTTGAACTTTGAACTTTGAACTTTGAACTTTGAACTTTGAACTTTGAACTTTGAACTTTGAACTTTGAATTTTGAATGTACATGGTATTTTTTTTTTTTTTTTGGACTGCCACAGTGTCACTGTGGTGGTGCTGTAGTCTTCGCCTTTTCGTCTGCTCTGGGTCTCCTACTCTACAGTAACCCTCCTTCTAACCGGAGAGATGTTAGCATCCGACTTTTGAGGAATTTTGCGAGAGTAGAGGTACTTTCGGGGGTTCATGTGTTTACCCAATTAGGAAGTTAATTGCGACAGTTTGTTTATTCCACGTGTCGAGGAGGTAAATTGTGCAGATGTCAAGGTGCGAAGTTATTGCCAACTCCAGCAGAGTATTTGACATCATCTTAGCAACAATACCTAAGGCCTAGAGTCTAGACTAACTTCTAATATATTTTGATGATATTCAAACAGATTTCTTGAAGTATTTGAAATTGCTTCATCTTTTATTCTTCTTCTCATTTTTCAAAACAAACGATTTCCCTGTCAGTTGATGAGAGCGATTGTTGGCTTTTTGGATTTGACATGTTATGTCCCTTGGGCTGCTAACACTACTAAGAACCTGTAAAGTCGGTTGAAGTGGCCGGTTAATGATTTGCCTCCCAGCCAAATCCTCCCTCATACTTTTAAAATCTTTAAGATTCATTTGGACTGATTTCTCTCTCCTTCTTCAGCATCTTCACTTGCTTCTTCAGCCTCACTTGGAGGCAGATAGCTTTCCGCCAATTGAGGAATCAACCGAACGGCAGACACTGAAGGGGTGATTTATACTTCGGGAGAAAGAATGTTGTAAATGCTTTTGGATTCCAGCCCTAGAAACCTATAAAGCATGATAAGAAAAGTTAAGTACTTATTCCCAGGTTTCACCCGGACGAAATTCTTAGACGGTTCATCTTTGTTTGTCAATCCATGCACGGTTGCAAACAAACCCGCGCGCAGGCACAATTCCCTTGTGTTCTGGCGAAAAACCTTGTAAAAAAGCCACACATCTAGAATAACTCACCCGCGATTTTGGTAAAACTTTTATGACCCAGGTGAGTGGGATTATGCAACAGGGGTATTTTTCTCTCACTTAAGCGCGATAATTGCTTTTTATTCCGTACGCGGCATCCCTGCAACGACCGACCGGATATGGGAGGGGCCATGTTAGACGGAGGTTTACTCCAGTGTGCTCGTGTTTTAGGGCCGTTTACGCGGAACACGTGGCCACCGGTTTCAATTGGGGATACACTTGATTGCGCTAGAAGACCTTCTCCTTATTTTTTTTCTCCTGTTCTCGTCATATTTTGTTCTTTCCTTTTTTATGTGCCAAGAAATGAAATTGTCATGTGTGGAAAATTCCGCCGCAAAGCCATGAACACAACAAGGGGATCGTGACCAAGGGTTAAGGTACCCTGCTATCACATTGAGTCTTTTTGCGTATGAGGCCTTTGGGCAGGCAAAATTTGTAATAAAGAAAAAATGTCCCGCTACTGTTTCGCAGCTGAAGGCACCGGAAGACAATGAACCCCCGCTCTATGCCACACACAAAAAACTAACCGCCCAACGCCCAACGCAAAAAAAACACCACAAAAAGTGGGTGCAAATATCAGATGAAGATGCTACAAGTCCATGAATCTTTCTTACATTCTGATTGTGTTTTTTATCTTATTTGTTTTGGGTTCTGTTTTTTTAAACGTTCTGACTAGAAAGAGTGGAAGGGTCGTTTAGTTCTCGCAAAACTTGTTAGGCGAGAAATGGTACTTATAATCTGCAGGATATTGTGGGAAAGGACGAAGTGAATGCTACATCATCAATGATATTTTGGGTGGAAGAGAACTTTCAAGTATTTCCGTGATCCGTGACACAAAGTGGGAAAAAAATTCGATCATTCGGTGGAGGATCAAGAATTACCCACTTTCATGAAGCAGTAAGTAATGGTGGATACATAAGTACAGTTGGAATAATGAGAAACACAATCCCCTAAGTAAGGGCCTACTAGAGCCAAAACTACCAAAACTATTCAAACTACCACCATAATTCTCCAACATAACGCCGTTTCTGATTGCATACATCAGAAAGGATGTACTTAATATATCCCAGTTGATGTATTCGTATTAGTGTATGTACAAAGGAGTAAACAGGTTAAACTTTTTCTAGTTGGACTCAGCCAAAATGAACTCCTTGAACTCCTTATATGCCTTTTCCAAGTCATCGTTGACGATAATCTTGTCATGAGCACCAGTCTCGGCATATGCCATTTCAGCAGAAGCAGCAGCGATTCTCTTAGCAATAGAGTCCTCAGTCTCAGTGCCTCTTCCACTCAATCTCTCCCTCAAGGAGTCGATGGAAGGCGGGCTCAAGAACAAGAAACGGGCGTCGATTTGAGCCTTCTTCACGGACTTGACACCTTGCATGTCGATGTCCAAAATACAGATTCTGTTTGCCTTGGCAACGTCGTCCACGGACTTGATGGATGTGCCGTAGTAGTTACCGGAGAACTGGGCCCATTCAATGAACTTCTCTTCATCGATCAACTTCTTGAACTCGTCCACAGTGGAAAAGTGGTAGTCGACCCCGTTCACCTCGCCTTGTCTTGGTTGTCTGGTGGTGTTGGACACCGAGAACCCGAATTTGTCCGGGAACTCAGCAAGCAACTTCTTCAATAGCGTGGATTTACCTGTACCCGATGGGCCGGAGATAACAACTGGTCTGACCATTTTTGGTTTGTTTGTGTGCTTAGAAAGAGTGTGGTGGAAGCACTAACTTTTTTTTAATTTTGCTTTTTTTTTTTTTTTTGAAACTCTATTATTATTATATATTGGAGAGAGGGCGGACGCGATGCGTGAACCAACACACCGCGCAATTGTTTTTTTATTGTTAGCCACGGCCGCAGTCAGCTAATAAAAGTCGAGTCGAAATCTCGCCTCCAAGCTCGGCTAGGCCAAGAAAGCGCCTCAGTGCAGGAGCAAACCTTCAGTGTTTGCTTACAGGAAGCGGACAATTTACTTTTCATGTTTTCTTGCTTTGGCCATAAATCTAATTGCTTGAAGGGGGCAACCAATAAAGACATTTTCTTCTTGGTTGTTGATCCTGTGTGGTAAAGTTGGGTTTACGTACGGCGTTTTTGGGTGAGGACCCATAGCAATTGGATTGTTTTGAGTTCGCCGCGCGTGGATTCTGGATTGCCACACCAATACAAATATTGTTTGGAATTCATTAAAACACCAAGTTATCACAGTATTACAATCAAATTGAAGTTGGAAGTAAATATGTTTTTCCGTTGGGTGCTTTGATTAGTGTATGAAACTTTTTACTTCAAAATTCCCTCATTTAGGATTTTTCCAGTACTGTTTTGATAGTACTGATTAATGCAATTTGGTTCTCGATTCTTAAATATTAACAAACATACCTCAGTTTTTGATAGAATAGTTACGGTAGCATTCGTTGTAAAAGAAATAATATTGGACGGCTTTCAGTACTAGCGAGAGTACGTAAATAAAAGTTTTTGATAATTTTTTTTAAAGGTTGTACTTGATTCAGAGTATCTTTTTTTTTTTTTTTTTTAAAAAAAACGTCGATGCAGCATGCGGAATATCCAGTGGGCCGAGCTACATGGACAGAACTAAAGCATAAAAAAAAAACATGACTATGGCTTCCAAGAGATAAACAGAACATTGTTGACAATTTAAATGGATAGATTTCGGCTGTAAGTAATAGTGAAGTTTGCTCTTATTACAATCCATGACCAAAGATCCTATATCTGTCAAAGTGTTGATGAAAAAAAGCTGCGGACAAATATTACGAGTAATAATCTTAACAAGAACTTTTTTCATAATATACAATTATAGTAAGAGAAGCTTTGATATATCAACAATTTCTTTAGCATTTAAATGACCTGAAACATTCTAGTTTCTACAACATGTCTCTATATTGTTATAGAAGGCTTCATTAGTGCATTCGAATTGAGCTAGATCAATTAGAGGTTAAGGTGACTATGGCGCAAGTAAGCATTAGTCAATAAAAATTTCACGGTGAAGTCCTCCCAGGGTCCATAAATACATTATTCTACATATGTATTGTACAAGTCAAGGAAAATGCATGCCCATGTAGGACTATCAAACAAATTACTTACTATATTCATTCCTTAATTTGTACAGTATAAACTTTTTTTTGGCGGTGAAAGGGCCTTCTTTTATTGATAAGCCGACTCGGAAGGTTGTATAGATCCCTGAGATAAAGGGTTTGCACCTGTAATTTATAGCTTTACAAAGATTCGGAGAATATACCAAACTCAGAATGTTGTGGTATATAAAAAATTCTTCTTTCTCAAATAGGATAATAGTAGTGTATTTGAAGAAAGACATTAATCCCAACACTGGCTCTCACCCAAGAGGCGGTGCACTGCTGGTGATCGAGTAATGCAAGAATGATTGAGCACAATATCACGAAAGTAGTAATAATGCATATATATATAGTTCAGTAATCCATTTAAACCAAACCGCCCATTGTATTCAGGGCTAAGGTTACCAGTAATATGAGTTTCAATGGATATCTTTGAGACACGGGTCTTATTAAAAGACTTTGATGGCAGGAATCGGGGACTTTCCAAACTAGAATATTTTTGAATGAGAAGCCGTTAGCAACGGACAGTTTTAAGACTCCCTCTCAACAAGGAACCGACTTTCATAGAGTGTCTAAGCTGAAATACTTTTGCCGGGTAAATGAGAGAGCTGGAAGTCTGCTTATTATCTTGAGGATGAGTTAGGTATAATTTTAAGCACATATACTTCAATACATGTAATTCAGTAATAGTGGATATAATTCAGTAACAGTGGTTAAAAGCACCTAATTCAAAATTAGGTGTTTCAAGTAAGTGGTTTCTACAAAACAAAAACAGAAGTTCTTTTCATCTTCGGTTTCAGTGAATTTGATGAAAACTCCACCGTGTTTGTACTCGTTCACATCCTGTACAAGATTATCTTGGCTTGTGGCAAGCGTCAACTTCACCTCATCAGGGACAAAGTAAATCGACCTTCATCAGCATAGAGTCGCGGGGCGTTGAATAAAAATAGTGATTAAGATTTGAGAGGCTTTAGAATCGAGAGCTTTATTTGACGTGACATACACAAAGTTTTTCACAAGAATCTACCCCATGTCTTACACTCTACAAGGGGTGTTTGAGTTTTTTTTGGAAAGAAGTAAATGGCTCAGGAACGATCTGTTACTTGCCGGTTGCAAATTTATCGACCAAAGCTGAATTTACTCCTGCCACTGCAAAAGGCAAATGACAAATGACAAATGGCAAATGGCAAATGGCAAATGGCAAATGGCAAATGGCAAATGGCAAATGACATCAACAGTTCGTCTGTGTCATGTCGACCATTGGGTTCTTGGGCCTAAAAAATTACTACTCTCTATCAATTCCTTTGTATTTCTCAAAATACCATAGTCAGTAAAATAATAGTAATCATTCGTAAGTAGTAGAGTAATTCATAGGAACATTCTCATGGTATTAGACACACCAATAAACACTGGGGACCTGTACATGTACAGGTGTAATGAAGCAGGCTCGGTGACTGTTTAAAAGACCAATTTTATCTCCAGAAATATGAAAGTACCATAACCCAAAATTTCCCATACTTTTTATTCTTCCTTTTTATGCTTTCCCTTTTATTCATGCATTTTTTATGCCTTCCAATTTTATGCCTTCCAATTTTATGCCTTCCTTCTCCTCAGCTTGTTCATTTCTCATACACTTCCTGTTCTACTCCGTCCAGGGCTGAACCTTGAGGCACTCCTCCGATTCCGCGATATCCTCTTCATTATGAGTGTCCAAGGCTCAAACCAACAATTTCTCCGGTACCCAGAAATACACAGCTTTTCCCCAAGAGGGTAGAAGTCAAAATGATTCCCGTCAATTTAAACACAAAGACATTACCATACCATTAAAGAAAAGGCCACACCCTTACACACCCAAGAAAATCCCCTTCTTGTATGAAGAAGACACTCCCAGTGACCGGCCCGGGTGGTGCTCCGAGGTAGTGCGTCTGCAACAAAAAAAAAAAACAAAAAAAAAACCCCATCAGCTGCGAGCCTCGCTCCACTCCACGCAAGGTGTCTAATCGAACAAATCTCAACCAACCAACCAACCCAAAAAACCACCCATTTCCCCCAAATTCCTCCACAAATCCACACCAAAACACACAACCCGTTGAAAAATGGACCAGGTTCAACAGGCCCTAATGGCTATGTACTCGCCGTCCGTGTCGCAGCAGCAGAAGAAAGAGGCTACGACGTTTTTGGAGAACTTCCAGAAATCACCCGAGGCATGGCATATTTCGCACCAGCTTCTCTCAGATGGTAACACCCCGTTGGAATACCGCATGTTTGCGTCGCAGACGTTGCGTTCAAAGGCCACGTATGACTTGCTGCAGCTCCCGAGCGAAACGCTTCCGCAGGTGCGGGACTCCATGCTCGAGCTTCTTTCAACTTACGCCTCCAAAGAAAAGCTGATCCGGACCCAATTGTCCTTGGCAATTTGTCAGTTGGCGTTGCAGTTCTTGGCCTGGCTGGGAGCCATCAATGATATCACGTCGCGGCTTCTGACTATGGAAACGGTTCCGGCGTTGTTGGAGTTTTTGAAGAGCTTGCCCGAGGAATTGACCGACGCAAACAAGACGCCTTTGACCGATGAGGAATTCAACGGGCGAATCTCCGAATTGATCTCCAACAATGTGCTGCACGTGCTACTACTTCTCCAGAACTTGATCGACGGCGGCTCGCCCCACCGCGCGTTGATGCTTGACTGTTTGAACAGTTGGATCAAAGAGTGCCCCATTGAAGAGGTGTTGACTATTGATTCACTCGCATCGTTGATTTTCGAATCCTTGGCCCAAGAAGATACCTTCGACAATGCCACGGAATGCGTGTGTTCGATCCTCAGAGAAACTCGCGATATCGACAACTACCAGTTGATCGATGCGTTGTACCAGCAGCTTTTACAGGCGTACGACCACTACTCCAAAAGACCCGACCAACTACAAGATCCCGAAATCTTCAACGGACTCGCACGCATCTACGTCGAGGCCGGCGAGTCGTGGCATGTACTCATTGCAAAAAACCCCGGTCATTTCAAGCCTCTTGTGGAGATTCTATTGCGTTGCTGTAAGTACGAAGACGATTTGGATGTGGTCAAGTACACTTTCTACTTCTGGTACCAGCTTAAGCAAATGTTGACTTTGCCCAAGTTCGAGGAGTCCAAGGCCGCGTTCCTGCCCATCTACTTGGACTTGATTCTGGTAATTATCAACCATCTTAGGTACCCTTTGGGGGATAACCCTGATGATCTCTTTGATGGTGATAAGGAACAGGAGGATAAGTTCAAGGATTTCCGCTACGAAATGGGCGATGTTTTAAAGGACTGCTGCGCCGTGGTGGGTGCCCAAAAGGCCTTGGATGTGCCTTTCCAACAGATCCAATCGCTCGTCAACCAGAATGCCCAGTGGCAGTTTTTGGAGGCCCCTTTGTTTGGTATGCGTGTCATGGCAAAGGAGGTCTCCTTGAAGGAGAAAAAGATTCTTCCCGTGATCATGCAGATGCTCGTGCAACTACCCGAACATCCCAAGATCCGCTACGCCACCACCTTGGTTCTAGGCCGTTACTCGGAATGGACTTCCAAAAACCCAGAGTATTTGGAGCCTCAGCTCAACTATATCATCAAGGGCTTCGAGAATGCCCAGGATACGGGTAGTGACATCATAAATGCCACTTCTCAGGCACTCATGTTCTTTTGCCAGGATTGTGCTCCTCTTCTTGTCAATTACTTGGACCAGCTCTACATGCTCTACCAACAGGTACATGCAGCTTTGGACGTTAAGGCCACTTTTGACTTGGTCAACGGATTGAGCCACGTCATCAATAAAATCCCTCTTGGCGATCAATTTAGAGCATCTGAGACCTTTTTGGAGCCTACTTTGCGCAGAATCGGGGATCTTTGCTCCGACCAACAGTCTCTGGCTGATGTGGCTATCCAGAGCTTAGCAGACGAGGCTGAAGTATTGAGTATATTCTTAAAGATTTCTCGCTGCCAAGACTACTCCCTTCCGGAGTTCCCAATTGCCAATGTTTTCCTGGAGAAAATCTGGCCCTTGTTACCTGTTGTATTTTCCAAGTACGGAGACTCTTTAAAAATCTGTGAGTCTTTTTGCAAGGTCATCCGAAACGCTATTCATGGATGTACGAGCTATGTCACACGCACATTGGCGGATGTTTCGCAACTACTCCACCAAGGGTTCCAGAAAACTTACTTTGGCTGTTTCTTGTGGGTCACTGGAGTGATCATTCAATGTAGTGAAGAGTTCTCTGACGAAATATGTGCTCAAGTTATCTACCCACTCGCTATTTCTCAAAGCGGATCAGTGTTGGAGTTATTCAGAAGCGATTCAAATGTCGATATCCGCAGTGTTCCTGATGTTATTGAGGACTACTTCAATATGGCCAGTCATTTGCTCATGTTCTTCCCTACAGAGGTGGTAGGTAACGAGCAATTCATGAGTTCTATATTCGAGACAGGTGTGGTTGCTCTCAAGATCAGTGAGGAGTACAACCCGTTGATGTCATGTGTACACTTTTTCATTGATTACATATCGTGGGGATCCGAGTACCCACCTGTTTCGTTCTTCGAAGGAAACCACGAGGCAATCAAGCAGAACGTCAAGAAGTTCTTGGTCACGGACAACCATACCGAAAAGCTTCTTGAGGTTGTGATCAATGGCCTCATTCATAAATTTTACAACGACGTGGATGGAAACGACCTTTTGATTAAGATCTTGACTGTGTCTCCAAACCCCGAACAGGCAGTGCTCTGGTTGAAACAAGCAGTTTCCTTGTTGCCTAATGTCAGCGAGCAAGAAATTACCAAGCTTATTGGCACCATCAGCGTCGCTCTTCCAAATAAGGATAACAGAAGAGTGAGAATGGCCATTAAAGATTTCGTCAGCTGGTACACGCGGAAAAATGTCAACTCCAGGGCAGCTTTCAATTAGATGACTAATGTATTCAGACCCTATGACTTAGCCCGGGATTTAGCGCAGGAGTCTGCCCAGGAGTCTGCCCAGGAGTCTGCCTTGTCAACAATTATCGTGTCATAATATGAAAGAAATAGAGCCCTTTCTTGCATTAGCAGAGATGGTTAAGGTACATAAACAAGGTGATATTTACTGAAGCAGAAAATTCAAAGACGGCAACAGATTTCATAAGAATTCATAAGAATTCATAACGCATCATGCATGGGCACCCGCAGCAACAAGGCCTTCCAACCATGCAAAATCCCCGATAAAATTGTGAATTCGACACAACAGAATGCGGGCTTTCCCTCAGAGCAATGTTCAGTGTTTGTTTAAGTATGGCTCGGAGCTTGGCTTCTTATGACCTATAAGTTACAGGCCCGGATAAACTACCGCCCCATTTGTAAATAAGTTGGTATCTATGATTGAAAAGAAAAAAAAAAAAAAGTACTCATTTGAAATTGCACTAAAATTTACGAGTACACTTTGTTCTGGGAGTGAAAAGGAAAGAACAGCCTGAATGGCCCGAAAAGCCAGCCCTAATCTTGACATGTTGCATCATGTGATACGTTGATTTTTTTTTTATAAAAACTACTGGGCGTAATTGGCTGATGGATGGGCTGGCCCAAAGCCGTGCAGAAAAAAGCTCCCAAGGAGATAAGAAAGTTTCCCATGGCATGCATGAAAATATGCCCATCCGAAATAAGGTGAATGAACGACAAACAATTCAAAGCAAAACAAACAAATTTTCTTCGCGTATAAGGGTTGTGTACAGGAGTATCTCAATTTGACGGACTGCATTGCGTGGGGGTGCCAAGCAAGCAATGGAGGTTATGTTTGAAACAGGAGAGTGCAGGTATGGTGAAGAAACAATAGACATGTCAGAGCCCAGGCCATGGCTCCACCCTAAACGTCCTGTGGATGATTCTCAGGTAAGAAGAACAAAACGGCAATAAAGGCGAAAAAAAGACCGACACAAAAAACAGCGCACATTCAAAAAAAAAACCAAGTAAACAATTCCTAAAATTACAGAT
The DNA here is from genome assembly GCA_030583145.1 of Metschnikowia vanudenii. NCBI lineage: Eukaryota > Fungi > Ascomycota > Pichiomycetes > Serinales > Metschnikowiaceae > Metschnikowia > Metschnikowia vanudenii. The sequence continues at coordinate 35,265 of JAJMHT010000150.1, forward strand.
GGTGATTTTTTTACGAATACCCATGATGGGCCAACTCACGACAGGATGGCTCCTTTGGTAAGGGCGGACTGCGATATACCAGCAACAAAGATAAATCCTGAACTGGAAATTTCTTTTTGAGAAAGTATAGGCGGCAAGCGTGCACACAGACATGGTGGTTCTGCAGACACGCCCACATTCGGAATTACACTCGCTCAAAGAGGAAGGTAGCTTTGTTTTGTCTGCACTCTCAATATTTACCAGTCTCGGAGGATCTCCCGCGAAAGATAACAAGATATTCTCAAGTATATAAGATAGGCATCCCCGGCAGTTTCTTGAGGTTTTTTTCTTTTCTTCTCATAAACAAACTCAAGTCTCTCGTTAACAATGCAATTCTCTACCGTCGCCATCTTCGCCGCTGCCGCTGCCTCCGTGTCTGCTTACGCTAACACCACCGTCACTGACGTCTCCTCCACCTTGGTCACCATCACCTCTTGTGGCCCAACTGTCACTGACTGCCCACTCACCAAGGCCAACGCTACCGTCTCCACCTTCTCTGGTGCCGGTAACAAGCAATACGCTGCTGGTGCCGTTGCTTTGGCTGCTGGTGCTTTGTTGGCTTTGTAAGTTAACACAGCTGTCTGATTTTAATTCTTGGTATAGTGCTAATTTATGATTTTATTTATTGTTTGTTGTAGTTCATTTATGTCTTCGAGAATGTCGGTTTACAAATTTGTTAATCGTATTGTTCATAGTGTAGTATGGGGTTTGAAACTGGTGAACATCACCTTCCTTTGGTGCTTTATTTGTTATTACCTCTTTTTTTTTAAAGAAACATCACACTACCGGGTGTTATTGCAAAGTTATTTCTTTTTTTCTTCTTTTTCTTTCTTTTTTTTTTCTTCCACATTCCTATTGGTTGGCTTGGCTGAAGGGTGTGTATAAGCGATACACATGCTTGCGCTCCAGCAACTCTTTTTGGATTCTCGATCGCATTCGGCGAAATGTGGTTCAAATGCAGATGCCACATCTGTCACTTCTTCCCCTTCGGGCACCTGGCGCCTGACACCACCACCACTTCAAAGCAGAGCCATATTTTCAATGAAGAACCAAAAGTATAATGCTAGGCTAAAGAAGTTTTATTTATTTATTTACTTATTTTTTTTTTTTTTTTTTTTTTTTTTTTTTGTTTTGTTTTTAAACAATTCCTTGAAGGATCTTCCTACCATCAGACTATACATAAAAGTTCTCATCTTTGGTGTTTGGGCCGGGTTCGTATATGGCCACTGGCGACGCTTGGTTAAACGCACAGCCGTTGCGTTGCGTTGCGGTAAAAACCAACCAGCTTGCTTTTTTGGCTAATTAATAATTGATTGCTATTTACGACACCCACGAGCCTCTCAATAATGTTTAATATTGAAAATCTAGGTGGCACCTCTTTGGTGCCCAAACAAATTATATTATTTCATTAATGGATACCCGAAGGAATCACTGTTTTCTAATTATGCAAGTGTTCTTCTAATGCTGAGGAGAGTCCACCATCTCGTATTCTGATTGACCAAGGAACCTTCTTCTGAGGCCAAATAATAGCCTTGGCACACTCAACACACGAACCTTGTGCCTTAAACTTCCTCTTTTCACGGCATTAAACTCTTCTAGACTTGAGCTTGTTAAGGAAAATTCGTTCCCAATGTCTTCTTCATGTAAGTATAAGTTTTTCACACACTCTCTGACTTTTGGTGGCTTCCAATTCTTAAGTAACAATGAATTGAGCACAACACTAACTGAGCTGCACGCCATAGCCCCAGCTGCAGTGACCGGAGAAAGCATTAACCCATACCTAAGGAAACACCCCATGGCAAATGGTAACATCAAGAAGTTGTACACCGTAGCACACACGAAGTTCCATTTGATCTTGGTGAAACTGGCTTGCGATATACGGAGTGCAGTGATGATTCCAAATAAGTCATTGGTTTTGCCTTGCGAACCCATTAAGACAACTTCAGCAGAATCGATTGCAATATCCGTGCCCGTACTGATGGCCATCCCAATATCTGCTTGTACCAAGGCCGGCGCATCGTTAATTCCATCGCCCACAAAAGCAATGGAGACATTTCCTTGCCCGCCGAAGCGCTCACGTATCTGCGTGACAATTTTATCTTTGTCGATCGGCGAAACCTCGCTGAAAATATTGCCCTTTGGTACACCAAGCTCAGCCCCTACCTTATGCGCAACTTCCTTGTTGTCGCCAGTAACAATTCCAACTTGATAGTTCTCCACATGTTGCAAATAGTTAATTGCATCCTTTGCGCACGGTTTGATGATATCGGAGAGTTCCAAGTAGCCGCTATATGATCCATTGATAATGACATGCGATATGCTCGACACAGAGTTCTTTAAGTCAGTTTCAAGCACCTTTGCTAGGTCCTCGCGAGCCTCTGGATACTGCTTGACCACCATACGTTTGTTTCCCACAGACACGTCAAATGTGCATCCATCAAAAGATATTTTGGCACAAACACCCATTCCTGTAAGAACCTTGAAATCTTGGATAGAAGCCAGGAGCGTGTCTTCTTCAAATGTCTTGGATAAAATTTTCTTGGAATGAGCAGCGATGGCCTTTCCTGTCGGGTGTTCAGAGTGGATTTCGACAGATCCAACTAACGTCCACCACTGCTTATCTGTAAGATGGGTTGCTTCTAGCAATTGCTTAAACTTAGAGATTTGTATCTCGCCCTTGGTTAAAGTCCCTGTTTTGTCGAATAAGATTACGTTAACCGCACTGGCCTTTTCCAAAACATCGCCTCCTTTGATCAATGCTCCGTAGGTAGCTCCAACTCCTGTGCCCACCATGACGGCTGTTGGTGCTGCTAAACCTAGTGCGCAAGGACAGGCGACGACAATGACCGAAATCGCTAGTTTCAAGCACACAAAGTACTTGCCATTATCTTCCTTCATGAATGCAGCAGGAAGAGTCTGGGCGAAGAACTTCAGACAAATGACCCAGAAAATTAAAGTGGCCAAAGAGAGGCAGAGCACAAACGCAACAAATCTGGCAGCAATATAGTCGGCATACCTCTGCACGGGAGCCTTGTTAACCTGTGATTCCTTGACGATATTAATGATCTGATGGAGTTGAGAGTTTTTTCCTGCGCCACTAACTTGGATGTAGATAAGAAAAGGACCATTGATGGACCCGCCAATCACAGTATCACCAATTTTCTTATGCACTGGAAGAGATTCTCCAGTGATAATAGACTCGTCTACTTCCGTGCTCCCGTAAATAATATGGCCATCAGCAGGGATCTTGCCTCCAGGGTACACTAGGGCAATATCATTTTTCTGGATGAGGTCGATAGGGATGGTGGTTGCAGCAACTTCAGCGGTGACTTCGCTCTTTTCATCTTCACCCAATTTTGAGATATTTTCTAGTTGTTCTTCGTCATCGATAATGGTGCATGTGGTTGGAGTCAACGACATCAACTTCGACAACGCAGAGGATGTGGCACCTTTGGCCCTGTTTTCTATCCACTTTCCAAAGGATACAAAGCATACAAGCATTGCAATAGTTTCGAATAGAACTTTAGGGGGCCTTTGCATCTGGCCGGACCAAACACTGAGGAACATGGAGAGCACAGAAAATAAATAAGACACAAGAGTCGAGATACACACCAAAACATCCATGTTGGCATTGCGGCCCCAATGGCGGATAAACACCTTGAATTTCTTAAAGAAAACTGCACCTAAATGGAATAAGATGTACGTGGACAAGACGAGCTCAAGTAAGGAGACCACGTAGAGCCCATTGAAGAATACCAAGTTCTTCCATAACTTTGTGTTCTCGGTAAAACTGAGCACCACGGTTGGGACGCCTGCCGCCAAGGAGTAGTAGAAATTCGAGCGCCAGTATTGGATATCTTTGGCCTTGGAAAGGAGCTTCAATTGAGAGTTCAAGGACTGGTCCACAGAGTTGGTGATGGTAAACTGTAACAGGCTATCCATGTGGTTTAACGAATTCAAGAGAGTACGGATGCCCGTTATGCCCGTGTTGAGAGAGATGCGAAGCTCATCAATGAGGTTTTCCTTTCCCAAGTCTGAGGTATCGTTCTCAAAATCCTCGATGATGACTTGGCCCTTGAATACAAATTGGAAGTGTTCGATGCCAACCAAGCTGTTGAGAAGTGCCTCCACGTTGTACTGGAGGGCGGAAAGATCGGTTTGGTCAGAGATGCCGTGGATCTGCAAGATGAAGTCGTCCTTTTCATCAAAAGACGAGGAAGAGGACGAGGGCGAGGACAAGGACAAAGAGTAGTGCGCGGACCCCATGGAATGTAAGCGGCGGACCACTTCCGTCAGCGTGACCCGGGCGTCGAAGCCGCAGTCCTCGATGGCGTCCTTAATCAGTTTGGGGCTTACAGAGGACTCGTGCTTAACGCTGGCAGTGTTGGTGATTTGCGAAACGCTGGCTTCAAGCACTCCCGGTAGTTTCTCGAGTGTCTCGGTGATGGACGCCGAGCACGCGCCGCACGTCATTCCAGAAACATCTAGTTTTGTTTCCTCCACTACGAAATTGTTACATGGGGTTGGTCCGGTAGAAGAGATTAAGGTAGCGTCGAAGCCGCAGTCCTCGATGGTTGAGATCAATAAATCCGGCGTGACTTTAGGTTGATGGACGATTTTAGCCAGGTTGGTGATAAGTGACACATTTGCCAGCTCCACACCGGGGAGACCTTCAAGGGCCTCCGAAATACTTGAAGAGCATGCACCGCAGGTCATTCCCAAGATATCTATGTTGGAGACGAAGTGTGTAGTGGCGGGAATATCCGTGATATCCGTGTTGGAGGGCGAGGGACTTTCTTCCGGGGTGACCGAGCCAGCAACAAGCAGCGCCTCGAACCCACAGTCTTCAATGAGGGCAATAATATCGTGGGGGCCCAAGGGATCACAAAACTCCACCTTGGCTTCGTTGGTTATGAGAGAAACTCCGGCTTTTTTGACGCCTGGAGTTTTTTCTAGGGCATCGGTGATGGACCCCGAACATGCCCCACAGGTCATGCCGCGAACAGAAAATAGTGCTTCAACCATGGTGAATAGGGGTGTACTGGATGGTATGTGGGACTATTCTTTGAGGCTAGGAGGCTGGGTAAAAGAAGGTGAAAAAAAAACGAGATGCTGGCGGGATTCTGAAGCAAATTTGCACCTGGTTAAGAGGGGATCTTTATTCCCAGATTCTGAAGAGCCCAGATGGAATTGATTACGTTAAACGGGCTGTGTACAGGATAGGGCAGTCCGAGGGCCAATAGCACTTGCATATACAGCCGGGCCGGACAAAAAAACGGAGAAGAAAAATAATGGGGCAGAGAAAAATAATGAAGCAGAGAAAAAAAGTAGAAAAGGTCGCCTTATATTCTTGGCACAAGGAGGCTACTGGTGTTTTACGAAGCGTTTCTTTGAATGATTCTGGTGTCCGTGATTCGGTCATCCTTTGGATGACAGGGGGTTTCTTTTTACGAGTGTTTTCTTTTGGGGTGTTGTTTAGTCTTGGGGTGAAGTTTTCTTTTGGGTGAAGTTTTCTTTTGGTCTGCTCTGTTTTCTTTTGGATGAAGTTTTCTTTTGGTCTGCTCTGTTTTCTTTTTCATTGTCTTACTTTTGGTTGTTAATTTTTGACTTTTGGCTTTTTATTCCTTTTTCTTTGTTCGCTTCACTCCCATTCTTTCCACTCCCATTCTTTCCACTCGATACAATGCCTCGATGACTGTATCTAAAGACAACAATGCGAGGGCTCATGCAGGGCCTGGCTTGGCAGACATGGATTCCAACCTATACGAAATCCAACCCATAGGAAATCCAACCCATATAAAATCCACCTTGTGGGAAATCCAAACTAACCGGAGGCTTTCTGACCATAGATTTCAAATGCCTAGATGTTGAAGTTTTCGCTTTACTTTTTTGATTACCGAAAGACCGCTACCGATATGGTATTTTAGGCCCTTTGGATATCTGCGGATACCCTTCGGGTGGCAAGTTTTACCTGAAAAGTCTGCATAGAGCTTCGTGGTGCTGAGCCAGCCATTGCTTTTCAATGATTTAATTTTAATTTTTATTTAATTTAATTTGATCTCTACTCTTTAATTTAATTTGATCTCTACTCTTTAATTTAATTTGATCTCTACTCTTTAATTTTCTTTCTTTCTTTCTTTCTTTCTTTCTTTCTTTCTTTCTTTCTTTCTTTCTTTCTTTCTTAAAAAAACCATCTGAGTTTCAGAATTGTCGCATAAATCATCAAAAGTTTAAGATATGACAGTATGAAGGCCCAACGGTGCGAAAGGGCCACATGGTGCTTGAGGTTTTACATAGTCCGTATAAGTTTAAGTGGTTTGATTTTCCTTTTCATTGCTAAGATATCACTAAAACAATAGAGACCCCAAAAAGATAATGAACAGATAATAAACACAAAAGAAAAAGAAAAAGAAAAAAAAGGAATAAATCGTATTATAGAAGCTATGAACGTGAAAGTATTAACCTCGCGACGCTCGTAACTATGCTGGGCAACAGAATTATGGCTACGTCTGCCGTTGGCTCACCACACCCAAATCAACTTCTGCTTCAACAAAAGTGGAAAAAACTATATCAATATAAAAGACAAACCTGGAAAAAAAAAGATTGCAACACAACAATTTCGCATATGGTCTCCCACTACACTACTCAGTGTTGCCCTACGAAGGTTAACTAACGTTGATCGGACGGGAAACAGTGCTTTCTTCGTGGTTTGGTCGCAACCGAGTGTTTTGGTTGGTGCTGTAATATACTAGCTGTTTGGTACAAAGGTCTGGAAAATATAATTTTTTTCCAAAACTAGATTTTGATGGGCCGAATGAGCTGAAAATCATGAAAAGTATGTATATCAAAAATATCTGGTCCATAATCCACATCACTTTGGATATTTCTGTACTCTTGTCTTTTTGTCAATTAGTGAGTCATGGTGGTGAATATAGAGGAAGGAAGTAGTACTTAACTCGGGTTAATACCAACTATACCTTTATTGAAAGAATTATGTGCTATGAATCGTCGCTTATCTATCTTTTTAGGATCAAATCATGCAGCTGGGCCGAATAGTCATGGAATGTGTTCAACATTGAAGCAGCCATACGGCATATGCTTGACAATCAAATTAAAAACATATCTTTCAGTATTCATAAGTAGTAGATTGTAATTTAACAATCTTTTGATTAAGCTAAAATAAATGTTTATTTGTCAAAAAGGGAGTAATAGTAATTTATGAAAATACTTAGTCAAATATAAACGTGATAAACTAAAAGCTCCATTATTTCCGGGGCCTTTTACGCAAATAAGATTTTAATGAACGGGATGTTTTTTCCATGGCATTGGACTATTATTAGTTGAACATCAAAAATTTAAAACAATATTGCGGTGTGATGATATGCCAAACTCAAGTAAATTTTAAACGAGCCCGAGGTCTGTTCCTTCCAAGACAATTTGGAAATTTGAAATCATAAATTGGAACAAGTATTGCGATTACCGAGAGGGACTCTGGTTGAAAATTATTACTTAAAGGTACTCGGGAAAATAACAGTTTCACTTTGTGCTATTTGATGATCTCGCAGGATGTTTCCATGCTATAGTTACCACTTGACACACAGTCAACCTCGGCTTCCCATAGTTTTTGTTCTTGGTTACATGACTGGCAATTGTTTATGTTTTTGATTCACACTAGTGGCCATCCAGCCAATACCACAATCGATTTAGAATTACATATGCTTAATATTTAAACTCCGAAGAAGGCATTCTTGGTACAGTAAGACGCATGAGACCCATTAAACATAATTGGTCACAATTGCCCTCAGGTATGCAATCTTTCAAAGAAGAGAGACTCGTAGGTGCTACTGCAAGCATTACAATTTTTTGAGGAGATAAGAGCAGTGGAGAGTGATGCATCAACACCCAAAACATCACACAAAAGATCACATGTGCGGTATAAAAACTTTATGATTAATTGAAGTATTCCTAATTTCTCCTGCAAGATTTTGCCTGTTGGCGTCTGAGGGGTGCATAGTTCGAAGAAAATGAGGCAGCTGTCACTCTTCAGGCAAATGTACAAACGAAGAGCCGTTTTGAATGGGTCCTAGAATCTTTAGGAGGGTTAGTTTGAGTAGTCTTAACAACTGATATGAATTTTTCTACAATAAATTTCCCACAATTGAAGAAAAGAAAGCCTTCCATAATAATTGTGATCCAAGGGATAGCTTGAAGCGCTAAAAATGATACAATACATGTCACTACATAGTACCTTTATACAGCGAACTTGATTCTGGATTGTTTGCTCCAAAAACAAAAAAAAAAACAAACAAACAAACAAACAAAAACACCACATTTCTCCACTTACGCGAAGATTTCAATGAATTACCCTCTCGTCAGTTGTCTTATGCACAACCGGTAGCTTCTTATGTTTTGGACCCAGCCCATGGTACCTGTGCAGAAGTTCTTTCCAGGCCTGTTTGCTGTTCAACTTGTTTCCGTGAGAATCCTTGTACTCGACGCTGACTTGTGGGCTGTAGTCCTTAAGAGGGTCCACCGGCCCGCTGTATCGGGCGTATTTGCCTCCTTTTCTTGCCTCAGTCACAATTCCCTTTTCAACCAACCTTCCGTTGAGATGCCTATCTATGACCTTCTCCTGCTCTTCAGATTTCATCTTGAGAAACACAGGATCTTTGGAGAATTTCTCTCTTATAAGGCGCTCTTCGATGCTGATGTGGATCTTTGCTAACTCTGCTTCTTTTTGCATCTCTCTTTCTGTCTTGGATTTTTTGGGTCCTTCAGAGTCCAAAGCATTCGTTTTACTCCTCAAATACTTGAGTGTTGCCAGGAGGCTATGGAGGTTAGGCTGTTTGTGCTCAGTTGGCGTTTCATCCACGGACTCGGACCCGTGCTCAACATCTTGAACAGAAGAGTGGTCAACGTGGTCAACATCTTGCACCGAAACAGCAGTTGGCGTCGCTGATACTTCTCCGGAAGTTTCGGGTGGTTTCTCAAAGTTTTTGGCTGTGTTTGATTGTGTTGTGTTTGATTGTGTCGATTGATCTTTGGACCGGACATCCGAGTGGTTCCTTTGGTCGTGGATTGCACCTATGCTGTCTAGGAAGTCCTTCGTGTCATCATAGACAAAAGTAGCACCATGACCACCCAAAGCAGATACAAAATCTGTAGTAATGTCCACGCGTTTATGCAGTTTCACTTCTTCAGCAATCTCCTCAGCAGATAAAAGTTTTCTTGCCTTGTTTTTCTTGACACGAGCCCGACTGAGAATGTCCTCAAAGTTCTCCTCATATTCATCATCAATGCCCTCAGCAGCTTCCAAATTGGCAGTGTATAAGGGTCCCATGTCACCAACCAAGTCGTCTTCACGGATTCTCTTTTTAGAACCGCCCTTGGATTTCTTGGACTTTATTTTTTTCATGGGAACAACAGCCTTTGGCTCGTCAAGATCATCAAACAAGCCTTGCATCACGGCGTGGCCTGTGGCTTTCCCAGGCGCGGTGTCAGGGTTTTCAACAGCCACAGGTGTTTTTGGAGCAAGAATAATGGTGGATCCGTCAACAAGTGCCAGGGGAGGCTCCTCCGCATCAGACTGGTCGTCATCGCCAGGCTCGCCCGCGAGCCTAGGCTTGCCAAACTTTAAAAACCCCTCCTTTTGTTTTTCCTTAATGTCCCTGGCCAATTTAGCTTCCTTTGTCAATCTTTCATGGACAAGTTCGTCTTCAGAATCGTCTAGAATACCGTTATCGGCAAGGGTGAGAATCTCTCCATCCGCAAGCAGGGCCAATTTCTTTGCACTGTGCTTGACTGTGCCACGGGAAGCCCCAGAGTCAAGTCTTGTGGTTGAGGAATGTATACTTTCACCCGCTTCGGTTGGTTTGGTTGATTTGGGTGCACCGAGAGAATCGAGCCAAGAGTCGGTATCAATCTCGTCATATTGAAAGGAGATCCGAGGGTGTTTGTGCTTTTCTAACCCACGGGTGTTTTCCTCTTCTTTGGCATTGCTGTTAGTTGCGGATTCAGTTGCTTTATCATTATGTTGATCCGTTTCTTCATCATTTTCTTTGCTCGTTTTGGAAAAGGCCGAGGCCCCAGTTTCTGCTTGGCCAACATCATTATCAAGTGGCGGAAGCCCCAAGGAAACACGAAGAGTGTTTGTGGTTCGAGTATCTAAGCCTGCGGAGGATCCCAATCGAGACGACTTGGGAACTTCTGTGGGGATCAAAGGGAGTCCAATCTGGGCACGGAGTTTATTGGTTTCTTCTATGGAGAGTTCAATCAGGTCGACCATTTTTGGTATTTTGGTATTTTTGGTATTTTTGGGTATGTTATGGGTACGTTTTTGGTACTTTTGGGTTATTTGGTATTTTTGGTGGGTCCTACCAGAATTTCAAGAAAGTCAATTTATATTTATTACACCCACTTTAGTCTATCTTTACTCTCTTTGCACTCCTTTTGGGTGTGTTTAGATGTATCTGAGGTTGTTTTTCGTAGTCCGGTCATCTGTATACACTCGAGAGATGCATCGCAGTTGTGAGCCGGTCGGTATGGGAAATCCGGGGGTGCGAGTTGCGACAAAAGCTTCAACAACAAGAAATGGGCTTCTTTTTAGACTTTTATGCCTACACCCTGTATTGGGGTCCGGGTTTTGCCTCTTTACCTTTTTTTTATGACCTCTAGGCTTTAAAGGAATTGAGAAGATAGGAATACCTTTTCATTAAAACCAAAAAGTCCGAGATTCCGTGTTGTAACACCAAATCATTAGTGTACATGTCGTGATGTACGGATGTCCCGCTTTGGTTTCTCGGGGCTCCACTACAATTTATCGAAACGGTTTAATTGAAGTAATTGAGTCAGCCACGACGCTATATTTTTGGAGTGAATTTGAATACAGCAAAGGAGTCATTTTTAGAATAGTCAAACCATCCGGCTTCTTCTGGAGGAGATCTGGCTGTTCGGGACATCTATGATCTTCAGCAGGCGCAAAATCCTGCGACAAGTCACGTGTGGTCTCTCCTTCATCGCTTGGCATGGATGCGTTTTTCATCTAGACTCGAAGATTGTTTTAGTTTATAGGAGAAAATCTCCTTGGTATTTCACGTTGAGAGTTGGCTACTTCAAGCTTAACAATGTGTTGTCCTCCGGCAGTAGAAGGATCCCTGCTAAAGTGTACAAGGCAGAGAGACAAAACATGCCCATAAACTTCTAGTGAGGCGTGAATTTTATGGGGAGGTGTTCATTACAGTGGTACCTACAAAATAACTATCCTGGTAAGACTTAAGATTGCGTGGATTAAAGATGAATAGTACCCTAAGATTAATTCTCACAGACTGGGAGATATTTGGTCTTTTTTTTTTTTTTTGACTAGCTCATGTCTCCAGAGAGGATGTCGACCTGGCGTGGCCGTACCTCATTTTGAGGGCCCCCGGAAGGGATCTCACCTGAGCAGATGAGAGAATCATCATTATTATTTTAGTATCTTTGTATCTTTGTATCTTTGTATCTTTGTATCTTTGTATCTTTGTATCTTTGTATCTTTGTATCTTTGTATCTTTGTATCTTTGTATCTTTGTATCTTTGTATCTTTGTATCTTTGTATCTTTGTATCTTTGTATCTTTGTATCTTTGTATCTTTGTATCTTTGTATCTTTGTATCTTTGTATCTTTGTATCTT